>JAJPUD010019905.1:0-25666 GCA_023553655.1 Myrmecobius fasciatus
TCTGACTCAACCCACTGAATCTTCAATCAGTTCATGCCCCTTCAAATAGGACCCTGTAGGACAACTCAGCTCAATGCCCATTCTCAGCAGGAAGTAGTTTCAGAAGATGATATCATCACCCCATACCCTAAAAGACTTTGGGCACCATTTGTTTGGGAAAGAACTGGAACTGGTTAATGAATAAACCCCAAACTATCCAGTGTCTGAGTGGATTCCCTACAAGAAGTCGTATTAGTCTTGTGAAGGGGGAGGTTATTAATGCTATTCACCAGCTACAATAGTATTTGGGTCTTAAAATGGGGACATCAGGTTAAGATTTGGGTTAATATTACTGGGAAAGATACCCCACAAACAATTCAGTTTGATCCTTGTCAAATTATGAACTATAGAGTCTTGACTAGCTGTAGATAAGTAGACACAATAAATGTTTATTTCCAGATAGAGAAAAAGATTTGTGGAACTGACTGTTCATTTTAGAATAATTTTTGGTTTGCTACAAGGGCTAGATGCATAGAAAATGCAGATCGAAGAGTAAGTTGGTTATACATATAATAGGTATAGATCTCTTAGGAAGATTTGGAATCAAGTTGAGGATTTAAGTCAAGTGATAGACATCAATGCCTGGGTAGAATTGGTAAAGTACTCTGTAAAGAGTCTGAAAAAAAGTAATTTCTATATTTATACTACAGGTCATCCTATACCCAAATGATACCATTCTCTTTGGGTATGGAAGAACATGAAAATGAAGACCTCCTGTTCCCAAAATAACATTCATGGGAAGAATTGCAATGTTTTATAGTCCCTTAGCTCTGGAGATCAACCATCTTGCTTCTCCAGGCAAGGTGAAAGATTACAAAGTCTAGGGATTGTAGTGACATGTACCCAAGTCTGAACTGTAACACTGGCAATTTCTCAGATATGAGCATATCCCAAGCAAATCTTGGGTGGTATCATGGAGACAGCACTCTCAAACCTGCTTTGCCTGGGAACTTAGTGGGTACCTGTGCACCTATCCAATCGGATATTCCTTTTACCCTGGCATTTGATGAAGAAAGTAAGACTGAATCAGGAAGAATTGTCAATGACAGTAACTTATGAATTCAAGGCTAGAAATCTAGTTTGGGATTTGGATTATTCCTACTCTGGTGAGTAAATATTATTGGATAAGTTACACCAGAGAAGCAGTGAAGGAAATAACAGAATAGTTAGATGCCACTAGCAGAATGGCATGGGAAAATAGAATGACTTTAGAAAGCTCATTGGCAGGAAAAGGAAGAAAACTGATATGTTACAAATAGAAGTAGTTTCACTCCTAATACAATCCCATCAGAAGAATTAGCAGAGAATTCAGGCATTAATTATCCACCATGTGTAAGGAGATCTGTGCAGGGGTTAATAGACTTACATTATGAAGTGGGATGTAAAAATTAGACAGATCTGAGGGATTTGAAAAGGATGTGGAAATTAAATTATTAAAAAAGGAAAAAAAAAGGGGGGAAATTGTGAGAAATGGATGGATATTTGCTTTCCACAATTATGAAAATTAAATTGGAGAAATGAAATTGAAATTAGAAAACTGAAACCCACAAGGATATCAAGGAATAATCAAAGTTGGAATTTATTGTCCCCCAAAAGAATGTAAACTCCTTGGGGGGCAGGGACTGATTTTGCATTGAAGGGTGGTGGCTTGAGATTTGAAAAGAATCTTTTGCTCTCTGCCCTTAGCCCTCCTCTGTTACCCCCCCCCTTCTAGAATGGAAGCCCTTTGAGGGCAGGGATTGGCTATGTAATGAGGGGTGAAGATTCATGTCATGTAATTTCTGTAACATACAATTAATGGGGAATTAGGGAAGGGATTTATGTTTCAAGATAGGAAATAAAATGCTGCCTTTGGAGTTTCAAAGGTGTGTCTATTCACCTAGGCATCCATTCTAGCAAAAATGTAAAATAACCCTTTTCTGCATTCATCAGTGAGTCAGTGGAGTTCTCGGTAAGATTTTGTTTCTTACATGTCTAAGCTTCAGGTGAAAAGCATTTTCACTCTCAGATGCCACCAAAAGACAAAGAGATATACCAGTCTGCTTCTTTTAAAGATACAATCTAGTAGAAGGAGAAAACAGAATGCCTTTTCTCAGAAGCAAATTCTTGCAGAGTCCTACATGGATGCCTCCATTCTAGATGATTTGGACATTCATAGCAAAGCCCCATTATACATTTATAAATGACAAATGTTATATTAAACAAAATCAAGCTAGAAGATCCATTTAAAGAATGAAGTATTTAGCTTCAGGTCTCCAACTGTGAATCTGTCCCTGGAGCTTATGCTCATTTTATTACATTTTTCTTCATTAATAGACACCTATCAAGGACATCCTTGATGAATCTATGAGAACGAAACAAGCAGACATTTGCAAATGATATTCCACAGCAGAACATATCTTTCTCGTCCTACTATTTACTAAAAAGGTACAAAATCGCATAGGAAATGTTAGTGATTATTTAAAAAGTATTCGATTCAGTAGAACAAATGAGTAGTAAAAACTCTCCTCCAACAAAGTGGCTTCCATGCACAGGTTAAGATCATAGAAAATTTTTTTTTCCCCCTCTGAGGCAATTGGGGTTAAATGATTTGCCCAAGGTCACGCAGCTAGGGAATGCTAAGTGTCTGAGACCATATTTGAACTCAGGTCCTCCTGACTTCAGGGCTGGTGCTCTATCCACTGCATCATCTAGCTGCCCCTCATACAAGATTTCTTGATAGATATAACTAACATAATTTAGTGTGATGAACTTTTGGTAATTAATATTAAGCACAGCACAAAACAAAGAGATGGATATAAGCTTACTACAGGTGGTTGCCACAGTGAAAGATGTCCAATGCAGGGACTCACCCTCCAAATGTTCCTGCTGCAGATGTCATTGCATTGCTTGTGTCAAGTTCCAGAACATTGTGTAGAATCTAGTAAATAAGATCCATAACACAAACACACACACATTGATATGTGCATATGTTTATATACACACGTATCTATATATAAAATGGGGGGTTATTTTTTGGGGAGTTTTTTAGAAGCCACAGTATTTTTATTCAAGGTTGACCACCATGTAGCCTAATGATGAGATTCTGAGTAACTGGATATAGTTGGCAGAGAGGGACTGGAGTATTGATGGAATTGCTCCATCTGGCAAGCAAGGAAGGACACTACTTGGGATTATTTTAATCTCATATTCCCACTCTCTGTGGAGGACAGGGGTGTTCCCTCCTTGCTGTGTCTGGACAGAAATCTGAGTTAATTTAAACCCCTGAGGTTAAATGTCCTCTATAAATCTATCCATGGCTCATGCTATCTTTGCTGAACCCTTTTTGGGTCAGTTTCCATGGCATTGTTACTCCCAGGGTCTTTTCCCTCACCTCTCACCCATGCCACATGGTATCTCATCTCCCACCATGTCTCATGCTTCTATTCTTTCTGCTTCTTATAGTTCACTAATTTAGTAATTAGGTTTGTTTTGTGGTGGTTGTGCTAAACTTTTTTGTAGATTTAGCCTGCTAGCACACTTCAGCCTCATGGGGTTTCCTTTCTCCTAGTTAACTGTAAGTTCCATTAGGAACTCCATCATTAATTATTAAAACCCTTTTCCTTGTTAACCATGGGCTCTCCCAGCTCTATTTCATATTTCCTAAATAAGTCTACCTTTTGCCAAAGAGAACAGACATTGTGATTCTTCACATGGCCAGATTTGAACATTTGATATCTACAATCTCAACATTTGGTGCTGTAGCCCAAACACATTATTTATCTACCAACATACATAAACACAAATATGTGTGTTGTGTGTGTGTGTGTGTGTGTACACACACACACGGGAAGGAAGAAAGTAAAGAAGGGAGAGAGGGAGGAAGGGAAGAAGGAAGGAAAGAAGGAAAGAAAAAGAAATACTTTTGAACCTTGAAAATCAACAGTGATATGGTCAGAAAATTGAATAGCAGGAAAATAAGAAGCTGGATTGCACTTAGGAAATTATAGCTTCCATGACCCCATGGAACAAAAATTCATATTTTTACACTAATATTCTTCAATTGATGCTGTATTGCCATGAATTACAGAACAGAATAATATCTGATAAATTCAAATTGGGTATTTTCCCCTCAACTTAGGACAACAGAAAACTACATAGTAAGTATAAATATATTACAGCATATCAAAGATAAATTACATGCAAAAGCAGTATAAAAGTCATCAAAGATGTGTATTATCAGAAAAAGGAGGTGATCTAGGCTTGTAGTAATAGTAAATTAAAATAAGTGTACAATGTACAATAAAGCAGTTCATATCCTTTATTGATGACCATATAATATCAACAGGTGTAAAGAAGGACTCTGAGGAAATTGGTTGGCTCCCTTGTTGAGAATTTAGGGGAGGTCATGGACAGGCAATATGTAGAATAAAAAGTATAGATAGGTTAAGATCTGCACCATTGGAAGGAATGATTACATCTGTGAGACCATGTATCAACTGATGTCCATGAATGATGAATAGTTTATGAATGTAACTATTATTGGGGTGATAGTTGCTGACTTTGTGATATAGCACACTTGCATATACACCCCTCCAAAATATTTTATTTATTAATGACTATGTATACACTGAATTTACTTCAGTAAACATCACTAAACAATGAAATCATTTGGCCTTCAAGACCTAAAAATAAAATTTATCTTAAAACAATCAAAATCAATCATGTTAAGAATGCTTATTTTATAAAATGAAATCTATATCTACCTTTAAATTGTAATACGTTAAGGTAATGTAAAAACAAACAAACAAACAAACAAAAACCATACCAAATTATTTTCAAATGCCCCTTGCAACTATCATTAGTGGTACTGTCTTTCAGTATGAAAGATAATTTAAAGTGTTCTGAGTATATGTATATGTATATGTATATATACACACACATAGGGTACTGTTTTATATAAAAGCAACTATGGTGTCAATGGCTTTAAAGATAAATCCAGAAATTACACAGTAGCATTCTCTACAATACCAAGTGGACCAAGTCAGAGTTAATCCTCTAAGATGGAATTTAGCACTGCAGGAATACTTTTACTATTATGTGTTTTAGCTGTTGGGGGTGGGGGTGGAGGTTAGATTTAAGAATTTCTTTCCAGTGGCAGTATCCTCCACCATACAAACAGGATTAGCCTTTAGATCCAAGTGCTTTGTGGGAAGGAGAACAGTGAAGTAGTAGAGAGAAAGGATATCATATGACTGTCCTGGATTAGGTAGCAAGTAAACCCTTTGTTAAAAGTAATAAGCATGATAAGAAAAAGCAGCATTCTTGTTAACTAAATACTCTGATTAATAGATAATTGTCACACATGCCATACAGATGGCCAAGTTTCAGAAAATACAGTAAAATACACAATTACTAAACCAAAATTAAAAAAAAAAAATTTAATGATTCAAAAGGCATTCAAGATTTTTTAATGCCTCAAAAGTCATCATTATTAGCACATTATTATACAGATTGTACAGATGTACAAATGTACAATTAAAAAGATAATTTCCACTGATATAATATTAGATAACAGAAAAAAATCACTATATTGAAGAGAGGAAATCCTTTTCATATGATCACTGAATCATGCAATTTTTTAGAGCTGGAGCATAGAAATCATTCATCTTTAGTCCATTATCATTAGCTTTAATTTCTTTTAAATAAAGGAAAAAACTGCTGACTTGCTTGCCAAAAGTCTCAAAATATATTCACTTTCTAAAGAGAGTCCAAATCACAAGTGGCACTATTTATCTTGGCAGGACATGTAGGAACTTGGGGTGAGCTGAGTATTTACCAGAAATGTATCAGTCTTGCTCTACTGGCAATCCCAAGTTCAGTTCCCTGCATAGAAAAGTCCAACCTATGGAAAGGGAGAGAAAGAGGAAGAGTGTCCTTTTTATTGAAAAAACTTTAGGACAATAGCTAAAAGTTTCTTAGTTCCCAGAGAAAAATCCAGGTTGGGATATATGGGCCAATGCAGCAGAAGACATATCACTTCAATTTGCTAGGGGCACCACCCCCAGAAAATTGAACTGCTTCCAGAATCTTTCTAAAACAATTCCACTGGAAGCAGTTAAATTTTCTGGGGTGGTGCTGGTAGACTGTCCAAGTTTTACAGGCATACAACAATGAGATCAGCACAAAATTTCAGTAGATCTTCATTTTGGAGGCAACCTAATACCTCTTCTCTCTTATTCATTCTTTCAGAGTCTCTCAGATTTCAAGTTAGTTTTGGTAATATGTGCATCAATCTCACCATCTATGTGTATATCCTTGCAAAGTATTTTTCCAAGTGAACTTCTCCATAGCAGTCAAGATTTTTCCATATTCTATAATCAATGGATCTGTTTGTGGATGGTGTGTTGTTAGTTGATGGAAAACCTCCTTTTGTTTTCTTGGTATTAAGTGTTAGACAACAATTAGCACAAGTCAAAGAGAATTAAGACACATTTAGTTGCATCTCAGTCTCAGAGGCTATATTTTACTTTATATTGAAAGTAAAATCATCTGCCAAAAAAAAAGTCACACATCAATTTTCCCTTCACTTTAGTCTTGCCTTAGCCTTTTCAAGTTACATAATTTACCATCAATATGGTAGACCTTGATGTTTTTTGTTTTGTTTTGTTTTTTCCCTATTGAAGTTATCCGACAATCTCACTGAAAACATCATGCTAAAAAGCATGGGAGCAAATATACAGCCCTGCTTCACTCTATTGGTGATTGGGAAAGTGTAAGGGCATCATTTATTAACCCAAACCTGTGAAAGCATGTCATATGAAACTGGCATATAATACTGATAAACATCTCTGGGCAACCAATTTTCACCATGATCTACAGGCCCTCACAACTGACCATATCAAAGGCCAAAGTTAGATTGATGAACATTATCTATAAACTTCTGCTCTGCTCCTGGCATTTCTCCTGACATCCTCAGGCAGCAGACACCATGTTGATGATTTCTTGACACTTTTTAAAGCCACATTGGCTTTTGGATAGAAAAATATCTTCTGGGTAAAAATCATCCAACTAAGGAAGATTCTACTAGGAATCTTGATGCCAGTGACTAAAAGAGAGACCCCCTTCCTCTGTGGACAATCTATTTTCTTTTCCTTTATATAAATGGACAATAGAGGCATCCTTGATCTCCTGGGAGATAGCCTCCTCTTGTATACATGTCCTACAAGGTTTCTGTCAATTTTTGCGTGAACAGTGGACTCCCTTCCTTGTAAATCTCTGCTGGAATGGAATTAACACCAGGTATTTTGCCACATGAGAGGAATTGAATGGCATTCAAATCCTCTTCTTCAGGTGGAAATTTGGCTAGAGTGGGATTGATTTTAAACTTTAGGTAATGACTTTAGCAGTAATTGATGACAGTATACTGAGAACATTATAGAAGTGTTCTGGCTATCTCTCCAAGTGATCATGTCACTGATCAGTGTGGCTCCATCAGTGCTGACTAGTTGAGATATACCAATGGTCTCTGGTCCATAAATAGCCTTCAAGATAATCATAAAAATGCTTTGTATTGCTACTATTGACATAAAATTGAATTTCATCTGCCTTCTTACCAAACCAAGAATTCAGCATCTCTCTAAACCTTCACTTTACTTTTGATGGAGTTAGACTTTTAAAGAGATGAACAAACTGTCTTGCTGGTATACCCTGTAAAGTTCTCATTTTTCATGTAGTTGCTTCTGAATTTCCCAATCATTTTCATCAAATCAATTCTGATGTTTGCTAATTTTCTGGTCTAGATGAGCAAAGGCAAGGCTGTACACCAAATTTCTGAAAGCTGCTCACTTTTTCTCTGCTTCAGTTGTTATCAACAGTATGTTGGCTCCGTTTTCCCTACAAGTCAGTAACAATCTGTTCACACACAGAGAAAAGCTCTAATCCATTGATGTTAAGTCTTCTGATAGTCATCATGCCTGGGGCTGCACTTCAGTTCTGCACTGTGCACCATACATCACTTTTCTTTATTCTACCTTTGGTCTGTCTCTTCTCCTTACAATGACATACTCTATTAAATGACAATGTTTGCTGCAAGGGTTTATCCATAAAGTTTTGTTGTGTTTAGGTAAAGGAAAGATAATGTTGATGATGAGACACACTAGTCTTTCATAGTAAGTGATCATTGCTACTGCTGTTTCTGATTCCACTCCTCCCAAGGACTCCCTGCCATGTCTAATAATCTTCCTACTCTGATGTGAAAGTCATATAGGATTACAAGTTTGTCCTTTTTTTGGCACATTGATGATAAGGGTCTCCAGATCCTCATAAAATTCTTTGACCATATCAGGATTTATCATGGTAGGAAACATGTGATGATGATTGTGGCAGAGCACTTTCCTACAAGGGTCAATCCCATTGTCATGAGTCTGTCGTTTACTACATTAGGTTTTTTTGTTTGTTTGTTTGTTTGTTTGTTTGTTTTTTATTAAAGCTTTTTATTTGCATAACATATGTATGAGTAATTCTTCAACACTGACCCTTACAAAGCTTTCCATTACAAATTTTCCCCCCTAGTCCCCTCCCCTCCCCTCCCCTGAATGGCAGGAAGTCCACTACCTGTTAATTATATTAAAATACTTGGCAAGTCACATAGATGTCTACATATTTCCATACTTATCTTGCTGTGCAAGAACAGACACATCTACATGAACAAAAAAAAAAACTGAAGAAGGAAACACAATACAAGCAAACATTGATAGAGAGCATGAAAATGACATGTTTACTACATTAGTTTTGATTGAAAAACTTATGCCAGCTTCACAATACTTTCCATCACAGCAGTCACTCCAAGGGAAAAAAATGTGTATCCAGCTCTGAATTTAGTAAGCTGACCTTCATTTGCCAGCACATAAAGGGCTGTTATTTGAATACAATAACTGCTGAGTTCTCTCACAAGAAATATTCGTCTTTCAGGTCTACTAGATGTTGTATTGTACATAAGCATGCACACATTCCATATACCATTGGTAAGTGGAATAACTTTGCAAAGGTTTTTGAACTTTTTTGTGTGTGTTTCTATCTGTCATGGTAAAGCAGGTCATGGTTAGGTGAAATATTTGCTTGCCACCAGCCTCAAAGTATATTCACCTTTTTTTTTTTTTTTTTTTTTTTTTTTTTTTTTTTTTTTTTTTTTTTTGCTGAGGCATTTGGGGTTAAGTGACTTGCTCAGAGTCACACAGCTAGGAAGTGTTAAGTGTATCAGAGTATATATTCACCTTCTAATGAGAGTGTAGGATATAGGTGTAAGTGATGATATTTAAAAATAGGATAAATTACATCACACGAAGAGGCAAAAAAAGAACAGTTGAGGGAAAGAAAGAAGGGGGATGGGCATTGTTTGAACTTTAATCTCATCAGATTTGTCTCAAGGAAAGAATATCATACATAGTTTGGTATAGAAATTTGCCTCACTCTATAGAAAAGTAAGAGGGGAAAGGGAAAAGGAAAGGAGGACACTAATAGAAAGGAAGGCAGACTTAGAAGGGGAAAGGGGGGAAAGGGATAAGAGAGGAAGGGGCTGAAAAAAGGGAAGGCAGATTGAGAAAGATAGTGGTAGAAGTACAACACTGATAAGGAAGGAAAGGGTAAAAAGAAAGAGAAAAGTATAACCTGGGAAAAAGTTTGGTAGGAAATACAGAGTTAGTAATCTTAACTGGGAATGTAAATAGG
Source organism: Myrmecobius fasciatus (assembly GCA_023553655.1). Taxonomy (NCBI): domain Eukaryota; kingdom Metazoa; phylum Chordata; class Mammalia; order Dasyuromorphia; family Myrmecobiidae; genus Myrmecobius; species Myrmecobius fasciatus. Next base: position 9,748 of record JAJPUD010019905.1, read on the forward strand.
ATGAACTCTCCCATAAAATGGAAGTGGATAGCATAGTGAATTAAAAGTCAGAATCCTACAAGATGTTTTTTACAAGAAACATATTTGAAATAAAAAGATACATACAGAGAAAAGGAAAAAGGTTGGAGCAGAACATATTATATTTCAGCTGAAGTTAATTTTTTAAAAAAAGGTAGGACTCCTGATCTCAGACCAAGCAAAAGCAAAAATAGATCTAGTTAAAAGAGAAAAGAAGGAAACTACATCTTACTAAATGGTACCATAGATAATGAAGTATATGTGCCAAGTGGTATAGCAACCAAATTCTTAAAGGAGAAGTTAAGTGAGTTGCAAGAAGAAATAGAAAGCAAAACTATAATAGGAAGGCATCTCAACCTCCCTTTTATAGAATAGATCTAACCACAAATAAGCAATAAAGAAGTTAAGAAGGTGAGTAGAATTTTAGAAAAGTTAGGTGTGATAGACCTTTGGAAAAAAATTGAAAGGGGTTAGAATGGAATATTTTTTTTTCTTAGCAGTACATGAAACCTATACAAAAATTGAATATCTATTAGGGCATGAAAACCTCACAATCAAATACAGAAAGGCAGAAGTAGTAAATCCATCTTTTTCAGATCATAATACAATAAAAATTATGTGTAATAAAGAGCCATGGAAAATTTGAACAAAAACTAAATAATCTTATCCTAAAGAATGAGTGGGTCAAACAACAAATAATAGAAACAATCAATTTCATCTAAAAGAATGACAATGAAACAATCTACTAAAACTTATGGGATTCAGCTAAAGCCATTCTCAGGGGAAATTTTATGTCTCTAGATACTTACATGAATAAAATAAGAAAGAGAAGATGAACTAGGAATGCAATTTAAAAGGCTAGAAAAAGAACAAATTAAAATCTCCCAATTAAATACCAAATTAGAAATTCTGAAAATCAAGCACTGTGGCAGTGGCAGCTAGATAGCTCAGTGTCAGCCCTGAAGTCAGGAGGACCTGAACTCAAATCTGACCTCAGATATTTAACGCTTCCTAGCTATGTGACCCTAGGCAATCACTTAAGCCCAATTGACTCAGCCAAAAAAAAAAAAAAAACCCAAAACAAAAAAAGCTGTGGCATACCAGCCTGTTGGATGGAACTTGTAGGGATGGGTTGAGAGAAAGGAGAACTGAAAAAAAAAAACATAAATAAGAATTACACAGGATGAAAGGTATGAAATATTTCTAATATATACAACAGGAGAAAGCATATACACTGATGGGATCACAGACCCATCTGAAAATCAACCAGATTTTTCAGAGACAAGAATTTTTCAATGGCTACTGAACTGCCCAGAGAATTTCTAACGTGTGTCATATAGCCACTGTTCTTTCCTCTAAGATCAGTAAGTTAACAGTGAATAAGACATCATCTGGAAGTCAGGGGATCTGTGACCTATTCTCATCTTCCCTGTCATCTTAAAGGAGGAATTTTTTTAGACCTGTCATTTCATTAGTGGAGAGAGTCCCTAATAAGGAATCATTTTCTACCACTGTGAACTGACAATTGCATTGAAATTTTTTAGTCTTAGAGAGTTGTTGGGGTACTGAAAGGTGAAGAAACTTGATCAGGGTCACACAGTCATTATGTGCCAAAGATAGGACTTGAAGTTTGAACTTCCTGACTCAGAGTCTGATCTGTCCCGCTATTCTACATTGCCTCTCAAACAATTACATAAAGATCATTGTTATGAACTGTATTTGGGTTAAAAACACTCTGTGAGAGGTCCTACAGTCTCCTTAAGTCACAGCCTTACTCTCAAGTCATCTTAGCCCCATCAGAACTTATAATAGCCCCTCTTCTCTTCCTCTTTTTCTGGCACCTCTTTATGTCTTGTTTTCCTCTATTAGAATGTCTGGACTGTTTTATTTATAAAAAAGGAATGATAACATTTTTTCCCAGAAGTGTGCTATTACATGTTTAACAACCAGCTCTCCTTTTTAAAAATGTATCTATGATACACTTTTAAGTTTTACCCCACTACCAACACTTTCTCTAAAAATTTTTTAGGTTTAAACAATCAACAAAATAACAGATTATACTATTTATAACATAGATTACCAAAGTAAAAATGCTCATGATGAAAATTTAATAATCAATTCAGGTGAGCTAATAAAAGCTAGCTCTAGAACATTCATGCTTATTCCTAATCAGAGTAAGTACTATTCACAAAATAACTTTGAAGTGCTTTGACATACATTATCTCATTTGATCCTATGCTCTCTTCAAAAGGACATTGGAGAAAAATAAAACAACTCAAAATAGTCTTGGGGGTCTTCAAAGGAAAGTCACTATATGAATTCACATTATCATTGTCATTATCGATCTTGTTATTTAAAGCAAAAAAGCAGTTTTCTCTACCTGAAATATATTCTATCAGCTCCCAGGCTAAAAAGGAAATAAATGCAAGCAGTTAGATGGTTTCCACCCTACCAGCTAAAAGATCCCTTTAGGCTTTGTTCATTGGAAATCAGCAAAAGATAAGGCAAATGGGTTACTTTGTTGTTTTGCTGTCAACAAAATGAATAAGTACTCAGATAGTCCATGTAACTATCAAAATAGTAGTTTACAGGCCTGAGAAAAGGATACTCATGAAATTACTTGACAGCCAAATTCCTGTGGCTGGTGATATTCATTACTATCTATGACCTTCTACAGGAAACCTTTCTCAAACTTTTTTCATTATAATGCTTTCCCTCTGTTAATTATTTCCTATTTTTTCTGTATACATCTTGCTTTGTAAATGTTTGTTTACATGTTGTCTCTCCTACATTAGACTGCAAACCCCTTGAATGCAGGAACTATCTTTTGCCCCTTTTTGCAACCAATGCACTAAATACAGTAGCTGGTAATAATAAATGACACTTAATAAATGTTTTTGATTGATTGACTATTAGAGAAATACATAAAATAGTTAACTGCAGCATACAGGGCTGTCCAGAGCAAGGGAAGTTACTAAGATATCACAAACCTGACTGCCAATGGCATTTGGCTACCAGCTTCACTGCTGATTTGTTCTCTTATAGCTGCCTATCTCTGAAATATTTTACAAAGAGAACTCTTATTATCTTGACACTGAGCTGGCATGATGCTCCTGTGTCACTGGCATAAATGCACCAAGTCTGATCCAAATGTGAAACATTTTATGAGACACAGAAAGGAGTGGTTCTGGGCATCTTCCCCTCCAGTAGTGGGCTTGTTGACAGACAAAAGAGGTGCTGAGAGAATGTGATATAATATATAGGGCACTAGACTTAGAGTTAAGAATACCAACGTTCAAATACTTGATTTTTGATAATAGCTATGTGACCATAAGTAAGTCACTTAATACAATGAACATGTATCTATTATGTTTTAAGAAATACTGCTGGGAGCTAAGAATACAAAAATGAAATAAAAACCAGTTATTTCTCTCAGGGAGCTTGAATTCTACTGGGGAGGATGTAACTCATAGGGACATAAATAATTTTTTTTTTATTAAAGCTTTTTATTTGTATAACATATGTATGGGTAGTTCCACAGCATTGATCTTTACAAAGCTCTCCATTACAGCTTTTACCCCCAGTCCCCTCCCCTCCCCTAGATGGCAGGAAGTCCACTACATGTTAATAATGTAATAATAGTTGACAAGTTGTTCAAGAAAAATCCTATCTACAAGAAAAAAAAGAAAACCAGAGAAAGGCAACACAATGCAAGCAAACATCAATAGAGATCATGAAAATGTTACGTTGTGGTCCATATTTCATATCCCTCTCTCTGGGTGTATATGGTTTTCTTCAGTGAACAATTGGAACTGGTTTGAGACATTTCTTTGTTGCAGAGAGCCATGGATCTCAGAATTGACTGTCATATAGTATTGTTGTTGCCGTGTATAATGATCTCCTGGTTCTGCTCGTTTCACTCAGCATAGTTCATGCAAGTCTCTCCAGGCCTCTCTGAAATCATCCTATTGATCGTTTCTTACACAGCAATAATATTCCATAACATTCATATACCATAATTTATTCAGCCATTCTCCAATTGAAGGGCATCTATTCAGTTTCCAGTTTCTAGCCACTACAAAAAGGGCTGCCACAAACATTCTTGCACATGTGGGTCCCTTTCCCTCCTCTAAGATCTCTTTGAGATATAGGCCCAATAGAAACACTGCTGGGTCAAAGGGCATAAATAATTTTTAAAGAAGACATTAATAACTCAAGAAATCAGGATGGATTCCAGGCAGGTGACATATGAGTTGAGCCTTGAAGAAAGCAAAAGATTCTAAAACGTATTGGTTAGGTGTATATTCTAAGCCTGGAGCACAGCTTGGGCAAAGCCATGGAGATGAGAAATGGCTTGTCCAAGGAATAACAAAAAAATCGCTTAAACTTTTCAAGCCTTAGTTTCTTCATCTGCAAAGTGGAACCTACCTGTCATACCTACTTCATGGGGTTATGAGGTTCAAATGATATATAGTCTACATAAAATGCTTTATGATGGTATAGAAATAGGCCTCCATTAGCACTAATAATGAATCTCATGAAGTGATTTGAATTCATACCACATAGTTCTATTGGGCTGAAACCAAATTACCATATTTTACAAAACTGTAACTTCTAATAGTGTCAATTAGAATGTACACAACTAGTTCAGAGGATTCATTATTTGTACTAATTGAGACTTAGCTATCATTTAAGTAACTTTAAAACACTCTATAGCCAAAGAAAATAGTGAGGATAGACTTTCTTTTTGCTATGGGAATCCTATGAATGGAGTTTAGTCCAAGATCAGGGGATTCTTCGTTTGAAACTGAGGAATTCTAACTACAAAACTAAAGACAAGAAACAACTGATCAGCAAATAATTCAGCAATGAAAACTAGAGCCCATTCTGGGTCAGACTTCAGTGACATATGTGCTTACTTTGTTGGATAACCACCAATAAATAATCTTTTTGGTAATGCACAGAAATGATTACCAAGTATAAATGTCACAGTCCTAGATTTGTACAGGACAAAAGGGGAGATTCATTAATAAGGAAAAATTAGACTCTGAGGACGACCCAATAGAGAGAGATAAATGAGATATGAACATTGCCCAATCTATTGTGTACCATTTACAAAGAAGGCATTTTCGGTTTTAAAAATATAATTTCCCTACTCATTTTTTTTAATTTTACAAAATGCACCAAAGTATATTTCAGATCTAGTCCCATGTAGCTAATAGAAAAAAAAGAAGAAGAAGAAGAAGAAGAAAAAGAAGAAGGGGCATTAAAAAGTGATGATAGTATTTCTGTATTTTGCTTCTATCTTGATGCCTTTCATCTAAGGATCTTCCAGACCTTAAATAATAATTGATTATGTTTTACAGTATCCTTCCATTTGATAGGTATGTATATTCAAATGAAACTAGATGGAAGCAGAGAAAGGTTGAGTGGATTGAAACACCCAAGTTCATGCCATCAGACTCTGGTTTCAGTCAGAAATAAACCCGAGAGGCTTGGCTCCCCATTCTCTTATTTTAATCACTGGGAAATATTCTATCCCCAAGGAATTGTTAGCAATGCTGCCTTCATTCTTGGCAGTAGTTACATTTTTCCCCCCACTTAATTACTTTCTACAACTGCCACCTTTGACAAGGTCTTTCTGAAATTATTACTGTAGAAATGGAGAACGGGTTGGGTATGACATCCAGACATGGTAACCTTCCTATAGGCTGTGCAAAAAGCCTGAAAGTAATGCTCATCAAACCCTGATCAATAGTGAGGAGTGGGAAGGGGACAGAAGGAAAAAAGGCTGTAGCTAAAGTACTTTCATGCTGACTAATTAATCTCTAGTAATTAGTACTCAAATGTAACAAGTGTTGCTTTCAAATAATATAGCAGTAAAAATAAAATCTGCTCATTCAGATATTTCTATTGAGTCTGATTGCTCTTTTCAGATAAATCAGGGCAGCCAGTTTGATCATTTATATAGGAATGGAAATGTTTTTACACTTGTGCCTAGCACCAGGAATCATTCCTACATGTAACTTGAGGTTGCATGTGATAGTGAACAGAATACTGTAGTCAGAAAGCTTTGAGTTCAAATCCTGCTTCAGGGTAACTGGGTAATCCTGGGCAAGTAACTAGACTGCTTTTGGGATCAGCTCCTCAGTGGTTAAATGAGAGGTTCAGATGAGATAGCTTTGAGGCAGCTAGGTGGCACAGTGGATAGAGCACCAGCCCTGAAGTCAGGAGGACCTGAGTTCAAATCTGCTCTCTGAGAGCACTTAACATTCCCTAGCTGTGTGACTCTGGGTAAGTCAGTTAATCCAATTGCCTCAGCATAAATAAATAGATGAGATAGCTTTAAAGTCCTTTCTAAACTTATGATCCTGTGCCATTTCATTCAATATTAAAAGCAGTAGCATAGCAGACAACTGGCCTTGGAATCAGGAAGATTTGGGATAAGGCTTAGCTTCTGACACATCCAAGAACACTGTATACCTCGAGGCAAATCGCTTAACCTCTCAGCGATGTAAACTATGGCTTCTTAAACTTTTCCCATCCATGACCCTTTTTCACTAGAGAAATTTTTATATGACCTCAGGCATATAGGAATCTAAAGTAGGTATACAAATCAAACATTTACTGATAATAAATCATAATTTCTTGACCCTTACATTCAGTTATGAGACCTCATAAGGGATCTTGGACCACAATTTAAGAAACTAGCCTGTAGACAAATCTGAGATGTTGCACAGAAAGTGCCAACTCTGAGTGGTAAGGGAAGTTTCCTTAATAAAATTGCAGATCTAGTACCCAGACCTAAATTGACTTGTATTATTCCCTTACAGACATTAGTTGGTCAGATTCACAATCTTTTTCATACCAAAATTATACTTTTCATCTGCTTTATCAATTGAGGGCAAGGACCTCATCAAAATAAACAAGTAATCAAACAATCAAGCAAACTCAAAAAGTGACAGTTGTGTTAATTAGCACAGGGGAGAAAAAGATAAAAAATAAACAGTCCCTGCCCTCAAGGAACTTGCATTTAATGCAGAGCATCTGGCATGACATTTAAACTGATGGCTCAACTAACAAATGTTGATAGAATTAAATCAAGAAATGTCAATGGGAAGCAACAGGGAATAGGACCTGTAGAATGTTAGGAAATGCTTTGGAGCACTTCCAACTCTACCATCAGTGTTCTGGTCCGCTTATAATATTGATCCTCTCCAGATCAGCTCATGGCAGCCCTGTGTCTCATTCCTACAAGGTCTTGATCTTAGCTGGCTGTCAACAAATCCCCACTAGAATGTAACTAGAGTCAGAGGCTAATTCTGATTCCAGGAATGTTTGCATTCAAAAATGTTTGCCTCTTTAGTGGCAAAAAGCGTCCAAGATTTGAAAGAAAGCAGTTGTAAAGACGGAATGATTTGAGAGGGAAGGAAAGATGGTGCTGGTATTTGGAAAGGTCTTCACAGTTCACACTTATTCGTATCATATAAACAACAATCAGGAGAGACTAGGTGGTGAACCTTGACTGAAGTTGGAAAAACTGGTCATTCCGAGTTGAAATCCAGCTTCAGACATTTACTAGTGTGTGACTCTGGGCAAGTCGCTGAACCTTGTTTGCCTCAGTTTCTCATCTGTAAAATGAATTAGAGAAGGAATAACAAATCACCTCAGTATCTCTGCCAAGAAAACCCCAAATGGGGTTGTGAAGAATTAGATGTGACTGAAAACGACTGACTAAAAGCAAAGGCCAGTGTCTTGTACAAGGCTTACTGATGAGGAATGTTTGGATTTCTCTGACTTCAGGGTATAGTAAAACATACCCTTTTTTATAGACCTCTCCTTTTTTCCCTTTCTTTTTGCCTTTTCCTCTGCTCCTTCTTCCTATCTTTCATGGCTTCAATTATATGAAGTAGGTAAAATAGTGATAACAAAGCCAACAGGTATCAGGACAAGACAGAAGATGAATATTTTTGTGTGCTTCTATGTGTCCTTGTGCTCTCTTCTCTTTTTAAGCTTTTTCCCTTGTTGATGATAGAAACAATTTCCATAGTATTGGAAAGGATCTTAGGGATCATCTAGTTCAGACCTCTCATTTTACAAGAGGAAACTGAGTTGTAGAGAGGATGAGTGATTTGAATACAGCCAGGATTCAAATTCAGATCAGGTCCAGTGCTCCAACAATTTTTTCATTGCACTGCACTGGTCACATCCACTGCTGTGTGTTAAATTATCACCTTATCTTTCCCCTAAACCTGCCCTGTTTCTATGAAGTACCTATTTTTTTTCTTGTGCAATCTTTTTTATTATTACGTTATGTATTGAAAATGCTTGCTTTATTCCACAAATTAAAATTTAAATAAATAAATAAAGATTTTAAAGACACAAAGAACTCACAATAGCTCATGAAGAAATCCTCCATCAGCCCCAAAATATTTGGTATTTACTTCCAATCTTTTTTTTCCCACTTGAATACTCCCAATTTATTTATTTATTTTTATTTTTTTAATAAAGCTTTTTATTTACAAAACATATGAGTGATTTTTCTACATTGACCTTTGCAAAAACTTTTTTTCCCAAGCTTTTCCCCTCCTTCCCCCCGCCCCCACCCCTAGATGACAGGTAATCTAATACATGCTAAATAGGATAAATTATATGACAAATACAATACATGTATACATATCTATACAGTTATCTTACTGCACAAGAAACATCAGATCTAGAAAGAGAAGAAGAAAAAACAACCTAAGAAGGAAAACAAAATGCATGGAAATATTCACAGAAAGCGTTAAAATGTTGTGTTGTGGTTCACACTCAGTTCCCACAGGCCTTTCTCTGGATGTATATGACTATCCTCATCGATGAACAACTGGTTTGAATCACATCTCTGTTGAGGAGAACCATGTCCATCAAAGTTGATCATGGTAAAGTCTTGTTGCTGTGTATAATGTTCTCCTGGTTCTGCTGATTTCACTCAGCATCAGTTCATGCAAGTCTCTCCAGGCCTCTCTGAAATCCTCCTGCTGGTCGTTTCTTACAGAACAATAATATTCCATAACATTCATATACCATAATTTATTCAGCCATTCTCTAATTGATGGGCATCCTTTCAATTTCCAGTTTCTTGCCACTACAAAAAGGGCTGCCACAAACATTTTTGCACATGTGGGTCCCTTTCCCTCCTTTAAAATCTCTTTGGGATATAGGCCCAGTAGAAACACTGCTGGGTCAAATGGTATGCATAGTTTGATAACTTTTTGAGCACAGTTCCAAATTGCTCTCCAGAATGGTTGGATCCGTTCACAGTTCCACCAACAATGTATCAGTGTCCCAGTTTTCCCACATCCCCTCCAACATCTGTCGTTATCCTTTCCTGTCATTTTAGCCAATCTGACAGGTGTGTAGTGGTACCTCAGAGTTGTCTTAATTTGCATTTCTCTGACCAATTGTGACTTGGAGCACCTTTTCATATGACCAGAAATAGTTTCAATTTCTTCGTCTGAAAATTGTCTGTTCATATCTTTTGACCATTTATCAATTGGAGAATGAAGTACCTATTGATGTGATTTAGGAGAGCAATTTCTAGTTCCAAATTATGTAGTTTGGGATTTAACACACCAAATGTTGTGACTAATGTAGGCACCAAATATTGGGGTTTGGTCATGTGAGGAATTCATGAAGGCCATTCTTTTTGTCCATTTAGGAAAAGAGGCTACAGACAAAATAAAGAGACACAATAGAAACCAAGAATGGTAATATGAAATAAATTGGGAGACTATATAGGGGTTTAAAGAATTAATAATGGAAAAGACAAGTTCCCTAGTAGAACTCACAATGAACCAGGAAAAAGGGAACACCCCAAAAGATTCAAGTATGCCCTTAGATGGCAGGCTAAATGCATAGGAGGATTTAGCTTAAAAGAGTTAGCTATAAGGAGAAAGCCATCATGAGGCATGGTGAGGAAATGAGAGGAGAAATACCACGTGGCATGGGGTAGGGGTGAGGGGAAAGACAACACAAGGCAGAATGCCGTGGCAGACTGACCCAAAAGGGATTCATCAAAGGTAGTACGAGACAAATTTATATGGGAAATCTAATTTCAAGGGTTTGACATAACTCAGATTTCTCACTGAACACAGAAAGGTAGAGCTACTGACTGTCACAGAGAGTTGGGACTATGAGGTTAAACTAATCCCCATCAGTGCCCTCTCCTGCTTGCCTCAGGGAGTAATTTTATAGGTAATTCAGGTTTTCTCTATTAAGCCCACTTAATAATCCAGGACCTTATCACTACTATACTCCTAGTTACTCTCCTGCTATTTCAGAGTCATCTTTGAATTTTTCCTCTCTTCAGTCTAGCCCCAGTCTCAATCACTTACCAAGATTTGTCAAGTCAGTTTCCAGTCCCTTTCCCATTCATCTGCTTCTATCTGTTCAAATAGTCCCTACCCTAAAGAGTTCCTCATCACTCCCTCTCTGGACTATTATAATATTCTCCTAATTGCTTCAAGACTTTCTTCTCTCCAAATCATTCTCTATATAGTTGACCACTGCACTGCTCTGCTCAAATGCCTTATGTGACTTAGTCTGGCATTTCAAGCTCTCCATCACCTTACTTCAACTTATCTTTCTGGATTTTCTCTTTTTCACACACTATGTTCTAGTCAAATTGGCCTGCTAACTCTGAACTAAATATTCCATCTTTCATCTCCATGTTGTACCTGATACCTAAAATGCACACCTGGAAGAATCCTTATTTTCCTTCAAGGCTCAGTTCAGGTACTATAGAAATTAAATAATTTTCTTTTATTCCTCCCCCTTCAGGTTCCAGTATTCATTTCCCCCTCAAATTATCTTGTATTAGTTTATCCACACACATATAGTTTCCTTCCCTTCTCCATAAGAATAAGAACAATTTGAGAATAACAACAACAAAAACAACAAAACTTGTCTTTGTGTCCCCAGGTACTGTTAACCTGAATTGTGTGACTTTAGACAAGTCACTTAATTTCTTTGACCTTTGATTTCTAGATTTGTAAAATAATGGTGTTGAACTACATGTGTTCTAAGGTCCCTATCCAGGACAAAATATAGAAGTATTGACTTCCTTATCAAGAACATGTTTTAAGAGCTCACTTGTACAATATCCAACTTTAAGATCATAGTGACATTAGATTTTACCCCAATGAGAGTCACCTTTAGTTATTTTTATTTTATATCTGTCATAACTATTTCTGGGATCCAATCTGTATACAATTCCCCCAGAGGACCTTAGTCGGGTGTTATGTTGGACATTGGGGTCAGCTTCTTTCATATATGACAGGAGTTAGAATATAAAATCACAGATTTACAGTTATAAGTTCTTATAGTTATATAAGTCCTTAAAAGGTACTGAGTCTAGCCCTTTAACTTATGGATGAGAAAAATGAGTTGGGGATGGAGTTGGAAGAAACATACCTAGTAAGTGTTTGAGGCAACATTTGAACTCACTTTTTTCCCTATCTCCAAGGGCAAAGCCTTATTCACTATGCCATGAGTTTCCAGCAAGCATTGAAATCAGTTGATTTCTTCTATTTTAAACTCACCAACTTCAGTTTTCACATCCATAAAATTGGACAAAATAATCTCTAAGGTCTACTTCTGCTCTACTGGTTTCCAAATTCCCTCTTTTTTTTCAAATCTCTTCTGAAGAAAGGAAGTAATAAGTACATCCAAATAAAAATCCCCAAATAAGAAACAACCTGGAGAAGAGGTAGTCAAAAATATTGTACAAGGGAAATAATCCAATATTGATTATAACCACATTGGATCATCAGAATTTTCATTATTCTAAATGACACTAATTCTTAAGGCATGACATGATTAAATCAAATTGCTGACCAGTCCATTCTCCAAATATTACCTTTATTGTTATGTGTGTGCTTCCTTTTGGGGGACTTTGAGATCACCAGGCTGCTAGAATATAATCTCGTGTCTCCAGGGACTCAGTCTCTCCTCTTTCACAAAATGCCAAGAGGAAGTGGTGGAACTCCTCAAAACCTTTCCCATCCATTTAATAAAAAGCCAGGCACAAATAAGAAGGAAACTGTGGATAGACTAGGGAAATGCTAAGGTGTTTCTGGATACCTATGAAATGTGACAGTCCCCTCAGCAATCTGACAATCGGCTCAGTCCTATTACCATCAGGCCCCCCCAAACCAATGAAGAGGAAAATAAAAGCACTCACAAACATATTTAAAATGATTCATCTCCTCATTGTTTCACTTTGAAAGCCAAAACCAAAATGGAAGCATCTTATTCCCTATTGAAAGTAATCACAGTTTTATATCCCTTGGTGTTTACATAGAGAGAGCTGTTTATTTAGAATCCTTGGTGATAAGGATGCGAGCTCATAACTTATTATATACTCTCTTTCCATTTTGTCTTTCTTTTTTGGGGGGTGAAAATTATGTATATTTTATGATAACCCAAAATGACTTATACATAAAAAATACAGACTTTAAAGATAAAAAGGATTAGTAGCAGGTAATGCATTTTCCATGAGTGGCTATAGGGCTCTCTGTTCCAAGATGTACAGGCTGCATACAAATGAATTGATAAAAGTCTGAAGCTGTGGATGGGTAGAAAGGCTCATGCTTTGCTGGAGATGATTCTTAAAGTTACAATAAATCAGACAGACAGTGTCGGCCTTTGAGGATAAACCTGTGATGGCTTGTTGTGCCTTTTTGAATCGCCTCAGAGGCCCAGGGACTAAAAAGTGCCTAGATGTCACATTAAATCTACTCGGAGGATGGAGCACTTCAAAGAGAAACGCAATCAGATCTGATGGAAAATACATTTTCTGAAAGCTACTGACAAAAAAGTAATCTTTGATGTGGATGTTGAATAACAATTGATATTGTCTTTCCTGACATTTTTCATTATTGCCGTCTTATACAGCCTACTTCATGTATTAAAGCAATATTAACTGTTTGACAGGGACAAATCCTCAAACTATCACATAAGCAATTGTTTCTGAATTGTCTTAGCCCACTGCCTGTAAAACCTGTCCCAATAACTGCTTTTAAATATGATAGTATACTCTTTTCCTTGACTAGCTAGACAGTGTCTGAGCTCTGGCATAATACAAGGGAGTCTAGGGGATATTAAAAATGGTTAGGTGGTTATGAGGTGTCATTTGATTATAAGGAAGGAGCAATAGTGTTTTTTGAAGGTGACTTTTAATGAGAGAGGTCTATAAAAGTTAGTCCTTATTATTCCCCATGTACAGTATATATTTATATCAAATACATATATGTATTCAAATCTCAGATTTGTGGCAATTCTTATAGCTCAGAGGGAAATGTAGAGAAAAGTATAGTAGATATTTGTTATTTATGCAATGAAATAAAGCAAATCTGTGCCTGTAAATGCCTCCCCCACAAAAACCCCCCAAACCATAAAATATACTGAGTTAAGTCCCTGTGATGTTACTGTAAAAAGATGCAAGCAAATCTAGAAGCCACATGTCATTTTTGAAAGCTGAGACATCCCCCTGAGGTTAGATGTCTTAACCTTATGCTATAAATATGTTTGCTTTCATCATAGATACTTACAAAGCTTAAATCCCTAATTTTCTGATGACCTTGAGTAGGGGTGAAAGGCTGGAGAAATGGAGAGGAAAATCTGTAAAAGGACAGCTAGAATGTCAAAAGTGTTTTCATATTTAAGGTCCTAATCACATGCCACCAACAATGGAACTATGAACCGGTATCCCACCTACAACACAAAGTCACAACATTGAGACTATTGAGTGCTGTTAGTCTCTCAAAAGTTGTCATTTGTGGCGGAAAGCAATGTCACACACATCTTTCATGTTATTATGTTAGTATGATTTGCCAAAACCCTCCAGGGCTTCCAATTTTCATATTTCTTCATGATATTTTTAACTTGTCTGTATTTTTATAATGTAGAAGTTTTATGCAATAGATAACTCCCCAGGGACATCTGGAATGAGGGTCTTTTTCCCTTCTTAGACTTGAAAATCAAAGTAATAGAACCTTTGTGAAAGGAACGCTTGGCTGAGATTTAGGAGCTAAGAGCTGCTTCTTAGTAACTGCATGACCTTTAGGAAATCACTTGACCAGTCTGCAGTTCAGTTTCCTTGTCCATAAACCGAGCTTCATAACGCCTGCCTGTCCTTAACTCAAAGGGATATTGTGTCTAATAAATGCTTTATAGCAATGTTTTCAGTTCTGAGGATGAAAGGCTATAGATAAAATTCATAATACTGTAGTAATAACAACAACTCACATTTACACAGCAATTTAAAGTTTACAAAGCAATTTCTTTCTAAAAGGCCCCATGAGACAGGGATATCATCTCCATTTTACAGATTAAGAAACTGAGGCTCAGAAAGATTTGATGACCTCCACATGATCATATATATAGCTAGAGAGAAACAGAGCTAGATCTAGAATTTAAGTCCATTTTTCTTTTCATTAATGTACCAGCTGAGAATCACCATATCTAGCAAATAAGTTATAAGTAAGTACTTGTTTATTAAGTCAATGGGAAAAATGGCAATTGGCCAGAATAGCCAGGGGTTCTTAACCAGGTATCTATTAGATGCTTTTTGTTATAGTATTTTGAGAATTATATTTGAATATTATTGATTTCCTTTACAATCCTATGTATTTTCTTTTATACTTATAAAAACATTATTCTGAGAAGGTATCAGCAGACTTCAAAGGGATACAGCACATGTATATGTGGCAAGAATCCTTATACTAGGCTAATTGGTTGTTGTTTTTTTATAATTGGAATTTGGGTATTCAGTATGGTCCTTCCCAAAGGCCTCATGATCCCAAGGCTGGAAATTCTAACCTAAGAAGGATTTTTTACTGGTCTCCTCTTTTTTTTTTTCCTTTCAGTATATTTTCTATTTATATAGACTTAGCACTTTGTCTATATAGAATATCCTCACATACAAATTAGAAATTCCAGATATTTTTATAGCTCTCATTAGATGTTCCCAACAACCCTTTGGTATATGGGGACTACAATTTCCACTATAATGATGAAGAGACTAGAGTGCAAAATGGAAAAAGGATTGCCCAAAAATAAATGGCAGGCATTTTTGACAAGATGGTGAAATGAGCAAAGTATCTGCCATACTTGTTCCTTCCCATTCTTTCTCAGAGCCTGTACCTCTCAAAATTGGCCCTAAGAAAGGTCTAATATTAAACTCTTATTAAACAGAGATTTAAATCAATCTTTTGCCCAAGAGGGACTTACAATTCTAGCCTGACCCATAACTAGAGTAAAAGGCTTTATCTCTCAAAAAGAATTTCTGATTTTGGAAGATAAGGAAGGTAGAAGGTTTTGGCTATTTTTTTCTTTTTTACTAATCGAAAAAATAAGTGACTTGTGGCCTTATGGCCTTAGGTGTGAGGCTGGCTCTCATCACAATTCTTCCCTTATACTTTGGCTTAAGCCAAGACTTTTCTTGTCCTGAGAAAAGAGCTAGCCAAAAGAGCTAGGGGTTTTCCATGACCATGCTTTCCTCTCCACAATCCTATACTTTCTTAGAGATGCTGACATCATTACTGTCCCCACAAGGATATGACAACTAGCCACCAGGCTTGCCAACATTGTCCCAGGCTTCTTTTGAGCCAGTGACAGCTTGTCAGGCCCTCCGGATCTTCGGATCTTCGCACAATGTTCTTCCCTCCTCACTCTTTCCTCCCCTCCCTTGCTCCTTCCCAGAGACAACTGGTGTGTGTGTACTTCACATCCAACAGAGAGGGGAGGGATAAGGGGTGTGAAGCAGGAAACCTTCTCTTGGCTGATTCAGAAGTGATAAATGGTTCCACAAAAAAGAAAGAAAGAAAGAAAGAAAGAAAGAAAGAAAGAAAGAAAGAAA
>JAJPUD010019906.1:0-25664 GCA_023553655.1 Myrmecobius fasciatus
GGCTCTTAGGTAATCAGTAGTCTCCACCAGTTGATCACTGGAAAAAAATCAAAAGGCAATGTCAGAAATATCAAGAGAATGAAAGTGGGATGAGAACTTGAGAGGATGGAGTTTCCATGGCAACCCTTTCCCTGACTATTTTCAAGATGATAAAAATAGTACTTGGGAATTGTCCTTCAGGATGTGCTTTGCTTGCTTCACAGTGTTAACTGTTTCAGGCAGTGTTGTTCTGAAACACTGGAGAGACAGAAGGAAGCACATGTCAGACAAATCAAGACATCACTCTCACCTTTTCCAGCATCTCTTCACAGACCCAGATGGAGACAGACCCCAGCCCTCATCTTCAGAAACTTGGCAAGAAAAGGCCCCTTTCAGCCCAGCTGGCACAGTCATCGTGGAAGAGAGAAACCACTGGAAAGACAGAGCCCACCCTCCTCATCACTAGCAGAAACAACTGCTGACCAGCTGTCCCAATAGGCACAAAACACACCAAAATCCCTGCAGTGTCAGCATTCTCTAGCCCAGCTAGGCTACATCCAACCCATCTCTCACAGTCATCATTGGGAGGAAGTATGTCCCATAGAGAGGAGGACAGAAGCTTCACTAAACTGCCAACTAGGTCCCACTCACAGGGCAGGCTAGGTGAAGAAGGAAAGCAACCTGATATAAGATCAGGAAGCATTTCAGGCTTCACTTTATTTTGTGATTCTGCAAATCAATCTGGGATGGGTATTTTTTCAACAAGTTTTACTCTTTTTAGAAAGATCCAGCCATTGCTCTGATCCCTGACGTCTGTCTCATCCATTTAACAAAGGACCACTCTCTATACACCTGAAGAAGCAGCAGGCCATTCTGGACAGGAATCAGGGCAGACATCCCTCCTCTCCTCCTGCCTGGACTACTCTAATAGCAGCTTGGTTGGCTTCCTGCCTCAGCTCTCTGTCCTCCACACTGCTGCCAGAGTGAACTTCCTAAGGCCAGGCCTGACCTTGTCACACACCTCCATCCCCAAGATGTTCTAGCAACTCCCTTTCACCTCGAAGACTGAATGTAAAATCCTCTGTTTGGCACCCAAAGCCCATCCCAAGCTGCCCAAATCTGTGCGGTTCTCCTACACATACACTCTCTTTCCAGATAGTCTGTGACCCAGTGAAAGTCTCCTCCTTGCTGCTCTTTGCACAGGACAGTCCATCTTCCAGCTCTGGCCATTTTCACAGGATGCCCCTGCTCCCTGCCATGCTCTCCCTCCTCATCTGCCCTGCCTAGTTTCCTTGTCTTCCTCCACAACCCAGTTAGTATCCCACCTTCTACAAGAAGACTTTCCTAAGGCTTCTTACTTCCAGGGACCTTGTTGTCTTGTTTCTTTCCAATTTGTCCTATCTATGGTTTGTTGCTACGTTAGCTATTTGTTTATTGCTTCCTCCAGTAGATTCTGAGGTCCTTGAGAAAATTAGTTGTCTTTGGCAGTTTTTTTTTAATTCCTAAGTGCCTGGCACATGGTGGGACATTTATAAATGTTTATTGAAAAAATAACTGAGACACCATAGTTTTCTTCCTCCTCAGGTGGCAAGAATTTTTGACTTCTGATGATCCTGTTCATCCCGTCTAGGTACTCTCCAGCTCACTAAGTCTTCCCAGTAAACTGAACGGTCCTGCCTTTTGCCTCTTTATTTTTCACCAACAATAACCCCAGTGCCTAGGATATAGAGGGTGCTAAGCATTCCTTTTTTTGAGTGGTAATATTAGTGGTTTATGTAGTTCTGTTTCTTGTTTTATAAACATTATTTCTACAATCTGCAAAGCAGTCACAGAGATGTTGCCATAGCAATTCCAGCTTCTCAAATTCTCATCTCACTTGTTTTTTTTATTAAAACATCATCATTTTTGGAATTGCCTTTCAATATTTTGGAGATGACAACTGAAAAATACTTCTAAGGGGAAAAACATTTAAAGGTGAATAATTTGATAAAGGGAGAGATCTTTAGAAATGAAATCATCTCTTCTTATTTTCCTAAAAGTTTATACTTTTTTAATTGGGATTTTATTATATTAAAATATGCTGGTATTCATATATTTTACATTCTCTTTGATCTCCAAAAAAATATTACAATAAATAGTGGGTAATAAATATTTTTACATAATTTTTATTTATTTGCTTTTTATTACAGCATTTTATTTTCAAAACATATGCATGGGTAATTTTTTAAACATTGATCCTTGCAAAATCTTGTATTTCACATTTTTCTTCCCTTCCCCTAAACTCCCTCTTCCAGAGGACAAGTAATCCAATATTTGTTAAACGTGTTTAAAATATGTTAAATCCAATATACATATACATATTTATACAATTATCAAGTGGCACAAGGAAAATCAGATTAGCGAATGGGGTGGAGCCAAGATGGCGAACTGCAGACAGCCTTCTCTGTGAGCTCCTGAGATGTTCCCTCAGACCCACACAAATTGAGCCTCCAAACTGGTTCGGGAGTGAGGGCTCCATCAAACACTTGGACTACAGCGCACTTCTATCAACAATCTACTTTGAAAAAACATCAAAGGTCAGCCTCAGGGGAAATCGGCCACTGGTAGCAATCAGACGGCAGCCAGGGCGGAAGTCAGGACTGCAATAGAGGGGCGGATTTGAGGCACCCAGGAAGCCCCTGGGAGATGCCTGGGCCACTTTGCTCTGCTTGTGGGCAGGTGCTTTGGCAGATCTGCCTTTGGTAAAGGGTGGATTGAGAGCAGCTGAAAACATGGTCCTAGTTCAGATCTAGCCCGACCAGCCTCAGACCGGAAGTCAACTCAGCAAACTGCCCCAGGGCAAATTGAAACTGCAGCAATATTCCCTGCTGGTGACTGATACCTCAACTCAAAAACGTGAGTAAGAAGCAAAAGAGAGCTGTCACCATAGACAGCTTTTACGGAGAAAAAAATAGAGCAGTCCCCAGATCCTGAGATTCTGAAAAAATTCCCAGATGAAGCCAAAAAGGTGGACTTAAGCTGGTCTCCCTTCCAGAAGGCTTACCTGAAAGATTGCATAAAGAATCTCAAAAGACGGCTAGAATAAGAATGGAGAAATAAATTGAGATCAGGGCAACAGAGATATCAAAAACCGGAAAACAGGACTGGTGAATTGGAAAAAGACAACAATTCACTGAAAAATAAAAATGGTGAATTTGAAAAAAAAAACAATTCACTGAAAAACAAAATTGGTGAATTGGAAAAAGACAACAATTCACTGAAAAACAAAATTGGTGAATTGGAAACAATCACCAATTCACTGGAAAATAAACATGGCAAATTGGAAAAAGAGAACAATTCACTGAAAAACATAACAGGTGAATTGGAAAAAAACAACAATTCATTGAAAAATAAAATTGGCAAAATGGAAAAAGAATGCATTGAATCAAGTAATTCAATTGGCCAGCTACAAAAGGAGCTAAAAAAGATAAATGAAGGAAATAATTCTCTAAAAATTAAAAATTGAACAAATAGAAGTAAATGACTCAATAAGACTTCAATAATGAGTCAAACAAAAACAAAAAAATTTAAAAAAGGAAGAAAATATGAAATATCTCCTAGGAAAAACAACTGACTTGGAAAACAGATCCAGGAGAGACAATTTAAGGATTATCGGACTCCCTGAAAGCTACGATGAAAAAAAGAACCTTGATGCTATCTTCCAGGAAATCATGAAAGAAAATTGCCCTGATGTTTTAGAATCAGAAGGCAAAACTGGTATTGAAAGAATTCACCGATCACCTCCTGAAAGAGACCCCAAAATTAAAGCCCCAAGGAATATTGTGGCCAAATTTCAGGACTATCACACCAAGGAAAAGATATTGCAAGCTGCTAGAAAGAAACCGTTCAAATACCGAGGAACTATCATTAGAATTACACAGGATCTGTCAGCTTCCACATTGAAGGATTGCAGGGCCTGGAATCAGATATTCTGAAAGGCAAAAGAACTTGCATGATAGCCAAGAATAAGTTACCCAGCTAGAATGAGCATCATGTTCCAGGGAAGAAGATGGTCATTCAATGATACAGGAGAATTTCACCTATTTCTAATGAAAAGACCAGATCTGAACAAAAAATTTAACCTCCAAATACAGAACTCAAGAGAAGCATAAAAAGGTAACAAGGAAAGAACTATTGAGAACTATATTTCTACTATAGGTATCCTTAAAGAATGGGGGTATAATTTGATTTTTCTTTGATAATAATGTAAAGGAAATTAAAGGTTGAAGAGATACCATACTGAAAAAGGGGAGGGAGGTAAAATAAAATAAATATAAAGGAAGTAAAATAAGGCAAAATTTCATAAAGAGACATAGAAGATGTAATATAATTGAGGGAAAGAAGGGAGGGCGATGAATATTGTGTAAACCTTACTCTCATTAGATTGGACTCTAAGAGAGTATATCAGACACATTTGGCTTCAAAGAAAGCACTGACCCTCCTTGTGGGAAGGTAGGAGGGAGGTGAGAAAAGGAAAGGGATAAACTAATAGAAGGATTAGGAGAAAGGTATAAAGGGGAGGGAGGGACTCTAAAAGGAGGAGGATTATTGGTGGGAGGTGGTTATCAAGAGCAAAGTACTGGGGAGGGAGGAAGGGAGAGAGGGGAAAGGGAAGAGAAAATCATAACTCTGGGTAAATAAGATGGCAGGGAATAAAGATATAGTTATTTTAACTGTGAATGGGAATGGGATGAACTCCCCCTTAAAACGGAAGCAGGTAGCGGAATGGATTAAAAGCCAAAATCCTACAATAGGTTGTTTACAAGAAACACATCTAAAATATAGACATACATACAGAGTGAAGGTAAAGGACTGGAGTAGAATCTTCTATGCTTCAGGTGAACAAAGAAAGGCAGGGGTAGCAATCCTTATCTCAGATCAAGTAAAAACAAAAATAGATCTAATTAAAAGAGATAAGAAAGAAAACTATATTTTACTAAAGAGTACCATAGACAATGAAGTGGTATCAATACTAAACATATATACACCAAGTGGTATAGCATCCAAATTCCTAGAGGAGAAACTAACAGATATGCAAGGAGAAATAGACAGTACAACTATACTAGTGGGGGATCTCAACCTTGCTCTCTTAGAATTAGATAAATCAAATCACAAAATAAATAAGAAAGAAGTTAGGGAGATAAACAAAAGGCTAGAAAAGTTAGGTATGATAGAGCTCTGGAGGAAATTGAATGACGATAGAAGGGAGTATACTATTTTCTCAGGGGTTCATGGAACTTATACAAAAATTGATCATGTGTTAGGGCATAAAAACCTCAAAATCAAATGCAGAAAAGCAGAAATAGCAAACGCATCCTTCTCAGATCATGATGCAATAAAATTCCCATGTAATATAAGGCCAGGAGAAAATAGACCACAAGTTAATTGGAAATTAAATAATCTAATCTTGAAGAATGAATGGGTGAAAGAGCAAATCATAGACACAATCGAAAATTTCATCCAGGAGAATGACAAAAATGAGACAACATACCAAAATTTGTGGGACACGGCTAAAGGGGTTATAAGGGGTAATTTTATATCTACATGCTTACTTGCATAAAACAGAGACAGAGATCAATGAACTGAGCTTACAATTAAAAAAGCTAGAAAAAGACCAAATTAAAAACCCTCAATTAAATGCCAAATTGGAAATTCTGAAAATTAAAGGAGAGATCAATAAAATTGAAAATAAGAAAACTATTGAATTAATAAATAAAACTAAGAGTTGGTTTTATGAAAAAACCAGCAAAATAGATAATCCTTTAGTTAATCTCATTAGAAAAAGGAAAGAGGAAAATCAAATTGTTAGTCTCAAAAATGGTAAGAGAGAACTTTCCTTCAATGAAGACAAAATTAGACTAATAATTTGGAGTTTCTTTGCCCAACTTTATGCTAATAAATTTGATAATGTAAATGAAATGGAGGAATATTTACAAAAGTATAGATTGCCTAGGTTAACAGAAGAGGAAATAAATTATTTAAATAGCCCCATTTTGGAAAAAGAAATAGAAGAAGCTATTAACTCCCTAGAAAAAATCTCTAGGGCCAGATGGATTTACATGTGAATTTTACCAAACATTCATAGAACAATTAATCCCAATACTATATAAACTTTTTGAAAAAATAGGGAAAGAACGTGTACTACCAAATTCCTTCTATGACACAGATATGGTGCTGATAGCTAAACTAGGAGGGAGAAAACTGAGAAAGAAAATTATAGACTCATTTCCCTAATTAATATTGATGCAAAAATTTTAAATAAGATGTTAGCAACGAGATTACAGAAAGTTATTCCCAGGATGATACACCATGTCCAAGTAGGATTTATAGCAGTAATGCAAGGCTGGTTCATTATTAGGAAAACTATTAGCATAATCAATTATATTAGTAACCAAATTAATAGAAACCATATGATTATCTCAATAGATGCAGAAAAAGCCTTTGATAAAATCCAACACCCATTCCTATTAAAAACACTGGAGAGTATAGGAATAAATGGGCTTTTCCTTAAAATGATTAGTTGTATCTACTTAAAACCATCAGCAAGCATCATATGTAATGAAGTCAAACTAGAACCATTCCCAATAAGATCAGGAGTGAAACAAGGCTGCCCACTGTCACCATTATTATTTAATATTGTCTTAGAAATGTTCGCTTTGGCAGTAAGAGAAGAAAAAAGAGATTAAAGGAATTAGAGTAGGTAATGAGGAAACCAAATTATCACTCCTTGCAGATGACGATGATATACATAGAGAACCCTAAAGACTCAACTAAAAAACTACTAGAAACAATTCACAACTTTAGCAAAGTTGCATGATACAAAATAAATCCACATAAATCATCAGCATTTTTATATATTACCAATAAAGTTCAGCAGCAAGAGATACAAAAAGAAATTCCATTCAAAATAACTGTTGATAGTATAAAATATTTGGGAATTTATCTGCCAAGGGAAAGTCAGGAACTATATGAACTAAACTACAAAACATTTTCCACACAAATAATATCAGACCTAGTCAATTGGAACAACTTAAAATGCTCATGGGTAGGCCGAGCAAATATAATAAAATGACAATACTACCCAAATTAATTTACTTATTTAGCGCCATACCAATCAAACTCCCAAGAAATTATCTTACAGATCTGTGCTGAGTTATATAAGAGGAAAATGCAGTCTAGCTAATCCTAAATTGGTTTTTTAGTAACAACTGAAAAAATAAGTCAAAAACGTAGTATTTTCCTTACTTTGCACTACAAATAAACTTTTATTAGCCCAGCAGAGCCTAGACCTTTCCATTGAATGAGTGACTGATGCTCTGTTGATTGGCTCCATCATTTTAAATCATTGTTGAGGTGATTTTTTAATCAATGTAAATGTAAAAAGACAACAGGCATTGAAGCTCCTATAAGAGGTAGCTGAACCACTGGGCTGGAAGATGTTTGTCCTTGGCTTTTTAAAAGAATAGAGAATAAAATGTGGTTTCACACTTCTTTCAGTGGAAATCCAGATAAAATTAGCAACCTCACCTTTGGTCCAATATCATCTCTCTAGAGGCAAATTTTACTGTCAAGCTAGGAAGCAGAAGCTAGTTCCAAATACTGGTTACTATGGAGACTGGTCGTTTCCAAGGATACCTGGAATCTTGAGTTGGAGGCATTCAAACTACCTCTTTATTGTCATCCATTTTGATCCATTAGGAGAAGGGAAGAGCTTCTTCCCAGCTTTGTCCTGGACTGCCAGGTGGGAGCAGACCTAAATCACCAGGGGATACAAAATATCAGGAGATACCTACATATGTACACACAGGTATAGTGTATACTGTATACATGGAGACACAGAGAAGTAAAGACAGCTTGAAATACAGAGTCAGATACAGGCAGTCAGCACAAGAGAAACAGATGCACAGAGGACTCATGGAGCAAGCAGCTGTTGCTATGAGACATGCATCAGGAAAGGGAACACACACTATCCCAGGCACTCTTGTGACTTCATTGTTGTCCTTCTACTCAGGAGAGAACAAACTGAGCCCAAACAAGGTCATGTTGTTGCCCAAGGTCACACCGGACTAAGTATCAGAGGCAGCATCTGAACCCAGGTCCTCTGACTCCACAGAAGCCAAAGCTCTTTCCAGAGTACAATTCTCCCTCCCAGGGCAGCTTTTGCCCAGAACTGATGTTTTCTTAGGGAAAATCAGACCTTGACTTGTAATTCTCCACAAAGAAAGGGTAAAGCACTTTGAGGTTACATGTGAGCAATCAGGCTAATGACAACAATACAGGACAGATTTTATGTTTATTTGGTGGAAAATGTCAAGTACAAAGGAGTTGCACTTGATCACAGTTCCTGGCCTGTGAACAGCAGGCCCTTTAGAAATGCTTCTTTGAAAGGCTGGGCCCATAAAAGTCAGCACAAGTCTTCTGCCCTCTACAATGATCCTGTCTCTCTCCCCAGAGTTTATCCTTCAGCTGAGGTCTTCCATCCAGCAAGGAGAAAATACCGAATTTGGGAGAATGCTTCCGCTTCCTCTCTTGGGAATCACCTTCCATCTTATGACTTTCTTTAAGTCTATATGTTAACATAATGATGCTTGGGAGTGTCTCACTCAAGAGGGGACCCTAGTCCCAGAAGTGGATTGAGACAAGTTTCCACCTGGGAATTTGAGCTGCCTTCTGTTAAATGCTGTGTTTCCACTTCCAAAAGTCTACGATGCTCTTGCATTTTCTTTTTTACTATTAGTATTATTTGGTATTTTATGTTTCCCCAGTGACATTTACATTGAAACAAGATTTACCATTTAATTTTTAAACTATGAGTTCTATATTTTCTCACTTCCTCACTCCTCCACCCAGCCATTGAGCAGGTACATGTGAAGTTAAATAAAACATTTCCATATAAGTCAAGGTGTAAAAGAAAACATAGATCTTCACCAAAAATACATAAAGAAAAACAAAATCAAACACATTATCTTTTAATCTGTATTCAGATACAATCAGTTCCTTCTCTAGGAACCTCTAGTTTTTGTCACTGTCACTCCTGTAGGTTTTCTTGAATCACTGCACTGCTGAGTATAAACAAGTCATTCACAACGGATCATCTCATAGTATTGCTCTTGCTTTGTCCTTAGTGCATTTCACTTTGCATGAGCTCATGAGATTGTTTCCCGGTTTTTCCTTAGACCATGCAGCTCAATTTGAATTAGCATAATAGCATTCTATCAAAATCACATACTGCAATTAGTTCAGCAATAAGCCAAGTGATGGATATCTTCTTAATTTCCAATTCTTTGTACTGAGCAGAAAGTTGTTATGAATATTGCTGTACATAAAGGTCCTTTTCCATTTTTATCTCTTTTCAGATGGAGACCCATTAATGCTGTTTCTAGGTCAAATTGTTTATAGCATTTTGAGGAAACTACAAATTGTTCTACAGAAAGATCGAATCAGTTCACTATTGCAATAAAAGAGCCTTAATATCTCATTTCCCCCCACATTTCCTTCAACATTTCTTATTTTACTTTTGTTTCCAATTAGCCAATTTGATAGGTAGGATGAAGTCCCTCTGAATTGCTATAATTTGCATTTCTCCAAACAATACTGAGTTAGAGCCTTTTTTTTCTTATGACTATAAATACTGTTGATAACTTAATCTGAAACATGTTAAGATCTTTTGATCATTTTTCAGAGAAATTTGCGTTCAAATGTTTTTTACTTTTATGATTGCTAACTGTATTTTGATACTACATATTCATGTCTTCATTCTCTTGTCTTCTTTCAATTGGTCCATTTTTGAAAGTCTTTTGCTTCTGACTATTACATCCCCCTATCTTCCCTCCATTCTTTTATCCCCTTCCCCTCCTACTTTCCTGTAGGGTAAGGGACATTTCTAATTGAATGTGTAGATTCTTCCCCCTTTGAACTAAAGCAATGAGAGCAAGTTTCACTCTCCCCTCTTCCCAGTTCCCTCTCCCCTTTCAATGGAAAAGCTTTTTTGACCTGTTCTATGTGAAACAATTTTCCCCATTCCACCCTTTCCCTTCCCTTTGTCCCTCTGCATGCCTAGCTGTTAGTGAGAGCCAGTCTGGAGGTATTTATCCTTCAGAGGACTAAACCTGCATCCTGGAAATTTTTCTGATAGTCTCTGATTGTCCAAGAGGGACCAGTGTTCTACCCAAATTTTTTTTTATTCCTTTACCTTCACTTTAGTTGCCATTTTACCTTGGGAAAACTGGCAAGCTTAGAATTTTCTAGCCTACTCCATCTTCCCAGAATCGTCTTCTTTAGAGTCATTAATCAAAGTTATTTAAAGGTGTTTAGGGGAGAGGTCAGTCCATTCCCGAATTTTACTTTGGTAACTTGCACCCTCCATCATCACATGAAAAAGAAAATTGAGGTTTAGAGAGTGCTCTCCCCTCCCCTTCCCTTCTTCCTCTGCTCTGGAAGGAGATTAGCCCTGCCCTCCAGTGATGTCACAGTCACTGCCAGCCCCGGCCTGCTATTAAATATATGTCACTTTTTTCTCAGTGTGAGGGTGTGCGGGGACAAGAACACTTGAATGAGGGGTACAAGTTGTACCCCTCATTCAGTGCCCTTCCCTTCCCCCTTGAGACGCCTCCTCTCCAGTTCTCCCATCTTCCAGACTGAAAGATCCTGAGGGTCCTGCTAGTACCTAAGTGGCTGTGACAGAAGTAAGTGCCTCCTCCCCTGCTCCTGCTTCAGCCCCTCCATTTTCTCCTTCTCTTCTCCTCTCTTCTCTCTACACCTCTGCCTTTTTATGACCCTCCACCCTCTCCAATTGGCTTCTGTCTGTTTACAGGAGGATGTGTGCAAAGTCCTGCATGTATCGACAGCTTCTTTTTCTGAATGTGTAGTGTATGAGTGCAGGATAATCTGTGCGTTAGAATGGCTGCCTGGTGGGGCAGCTAGGTGGCGCAGTGGATAGAGCACCAGCCCTGAAGTCAGGAGGACCTGAGTTCAAATCTGGTCTCAGACACTTCCTAGCTGTGTGACCCTGGGCAAGTCACTTAACCCCAATTGCCTCAGCAAAAAAAAAAAAAAAAAGAATGGCTGCCTGGGTGTGGGTCGGGGTGCACTGATCTGTGTAGATCTCTGATTTCCTGCTTTTCCGGGGCTTCCCCCTCCTGCCCAGAGCTCTCTCTGGGGGTTGGTGGGGGTATGCTGTAGAGTAGGCTGGAGTGCAGTGGAGACCAGCAGGGAGAAGCCTTTGGGGACACGGGGGGAGCTTGTGATGCCCTTTGAATGCCCAAAAGAGGGTTTTATTCAATCCCTGAGGTGAAAGGGAGATGCTAGGACATCTTGGGGTGAGGGTGTGACAAGGTGTTGGGAAGATCACTGTGGCAGCAGTGGGGAGGTCATTCTGCAGTGGGCAGAGACCTGGAGCAGGAAGGTCCCCCAGCAGCTATTGGAGCAGTCCAGGCATGAGGAGAGAAGGGGTGTCGGCCCTGAGCCTTCTCCAAAATAATCCCAAGCAGCTTCTTCAGGTGTATAGAGGGAGGGCCCTTCTCAAATGGATCAGACAGACTTCGGGAATCAGAACAGTGGGTGGATCTTGCAAAAATAGAGTAAAACGTGATGCAAAAACACCCACCCAGACTGATGAGAAGAACCCCAAAATTAAGTAAAACCTGGGCTGCCTCCTGTCTCTGCCCAGGTTGCTTTACTTCTTCAGCTAGCCTGAGGGTGAGTTAGAGAAGTACAAAAAATACCTTGGGGCTGTAGAAGTAGCATTGTCACCTTTGGGGGCAAGTTATTGGCTCTTATTATTAAGGAAGAAAGAGGCTTGGATCAATCCCATGCTGTGGAGAAATACTGGTAGACATTAGACCTGTCCCACACGACTTGGAACTGAAATTCAGGATCCCACATTAAATGTGGCCCCAGCCCTTTGCCAGTTCTCTGTCAAACATTTTCAGATTGAGAAATGAAAGTGAAATGGCATTCTGGGCCAAGCCTTTCACTGTTCTGTGAACAGCACAGCAGCTGGAGGAAGAGTGTGGCTTTCAGGGACATGACCTCCCTGTGGCAGAGGATCTTTCTTTTTATGATGATGCAGAATACCTTGTTGCTGTGATGGTAGCAGGTGACCAGTGTGGGTGGGTCTGGGTTGTCTGACCATGCTTGGATGATTTATCAGTTGTGCTCTGTTTGTGACCCCATTTGGGGTTTTCCTGGCAAAGATACTAGAGTGGTTTGCCATTTCCTTCTCCAACTTATTTTACAGATGACAAACTGAGGCAGCGTATGTTAAGTGATTTGCTGAGGATTACCCTGCCAGTAAATATCTGAGGCCAGATTTGAACTCCTGAATATGAGCCCTCCTGACTCCAGGTCCAGCGCTCTATGCACTGAGGCACCCAACTTCCTGTGTTTGTGCTGCCATGTCCCCAGGGGGTCCCTCTGATGCACAGGTGAGTGTCACTAGAGTAGGTGGCTTACAGAGAGCCTGCCTGGCAGAGCTGTCCAGGGTCTTTGGTGCTGAAGCCAGATTGGAGTCCCAGCTCTACTGCTGATACAAGGGTACATCTGGAATCTCCCTAACTGGTTTTTGTATGAGTTGCTTGCCCCTTTCCCTGGACTCACCTGATTGTTGAGTCTCTGTCATGGCTGCCTCCCATCCAAGTAAAAAAGCATGGTCATTGGTCTCCCAGGTTCTTGGAGAAGGGGCGACCCAGGAGACAGTTTTGGGTTGGCCTGCAACCCTCCCTCATCTCCCATCTGTATTTCTTGAGGGGGCTGAGTCCCTTAAGGTCTTGTTGCTTTAAACAATCATCTGAGAGTAGAAATTGCAGGCATAGAAGGTGTCAGTGGAGGGGTTTTCCTTCTTTGGGAGTCCCCCATGGCCCTGAGGTATCTATCCATTTTGTCCCTGCAGGTACCTGATCACTTTGCCTTCTTGTCACCCCCTGGGGATTTTGCCTATATGGCCGGCCCCCCCTGAGGTTCACTGGGGCCCCTCAGTGATGCTCTGTGGGGGTAAGGTAGCATCTTGAGTGCTGAGAGGATCCCCAAGTTTCTGCCTCACTTTTTCTTCATTGGATGGGGGAATTGCCCAGCAGCCGTTCCCTGCAGCTTTCTCCAGGCCAGATTTGGCCAAGTGCAGACACTCATACATGCCAGGGTGTCCCCGTATCCCTCCCAGCCCCTGACCTGCTTTTGTCTCTTTATGTCTGGAGAAAGGAGGCTGAGAGCCATCCCTCCCCCAGCCCACTCCCTTCCTTCTCTGCTCTGGGGCTTTTCAAGGGTCCAAGCCTCATTCAGAGCTGTGGCTCTGTGTCTGCTGCAGCTACTGAGCTCTTCCCTTCCTTGGAGCCTAGTCCAGTCCCTCTGCCTACCAGCTCTTCACGTTTCCACAGGAGTGTTCTTGGACAACCACAGGCTGAGCTCAGCCCCTCCCCCCAGAAGCTGTCATTAGGATCCTGAGCCTTTGCTCAGCTGAGAGCCCTCCTGCAAGTGGAAGATGTTCTCTGGCACCCTCCCCTCACCTGGCGGGGGGATGAAAATTGAGAGATGATTTGGGTGTGCAGGGCCAGCCTCAGCGGTGAAGCAGGACTCTTGAAGAATG
Source organism: Myrmecobius fasciatus (assembly GCA_023553655.1). Taxonomy (NCBI): domain Eukaryota; kingdom Metazoa; phylum Chordata; class Mammalia; order Dasyuromorphia; family Myrmecobiidae; genus Myrmecobius; species Myrmecobius fasciatus. The sequence continues at coordinate 13,598 of JAJPUD010019906.1, forward strand.
ATTGGAGTCGGCAAGTGGAATAAGAGACAGCACACTCTATGGCGTGGTCATCAAGTTTGATTTATTGGCAAAAGCCTCTTTGATTTATTCAAGAAAGCTTGTAATTTTTATAGCCTTACAAAGTTAGGTTGAATTAGAGATAGGACAATTATTTGTCCAGGATTACAAAATTTTCTTGAGGCCCAGAAGTTTCCAGGACCCCAGGTGCAATGTTTCTTAGAAAAAGAGAATGTACAGAGTAAATTCATCACACAATATAATAATAGTGAAACTTTAACTAAAGGTAAATGTACCTTGTGGTCATCACGTCATGTCTGGCAGGAGATGAACTTCTCTAAACATATCACATTTATTTCTTCCAAGACTTAGACAATGCTTTTTCATTTTTATCATGGTCATAAGATATTTTATAATAGGGATATTTAATTTTCTCAGGGACTTTATTTCCCTCAGCCGATTTATTAATCACTCATACAATAGCTTGGTTTTGTGTAGGGGTCAGTAAACCATGCAGTGGCCTACTTCTCTTACTTTTTTCCCATGACTTACTTGGTACCACTGTGTCCACGTATCACTGATGTTTCCTGTTCTTTTCATCATATCATTATTTATGTAAGCCCCATATAGGGGAGACAAGGATCGGGGTGATTGGGTCTGGAATTGTTTCAAACAAGAGGGAGTAACTAGAGATTTCTTTTGGAATTTTTTGGGAAAACGATCAATTTCCCAAGTTTCCCAGTCTCTAAGTTTGTTTAATGCTTTGCTAGTAGAGAAACATTTCCTGTTTGGGCAGAAAGTACAAAGGGCCTTTTGGGGGTGAAGGGCTTTGTGCTCAGCCTCATTGTGATGGATGGGTATGTACATACAGCTATGCTAATAACTCCTAGGACAGGAATTTAGCAGATAATCATTGACCAAATGGATCCCCGAATGCTTAGTTCTGGAGGGGTTTCTTCATGGTGTTTTGCACACATGGGGCTCAGGCCCCTGTGATGACCGTGTCATACCACACAGGGTCCTTGGCTTCCTGCATTGGGGCAGGGGCTTTCCAGTGCTCTGTGCTTGCCAGAATAGAGAACCCTCCCCTCTCTTCTCCCTCTTCCTTTTTGTCTAGATGGAGTCCAGCTCTGCTATCTGTCTTCTGTGTGAGACATAGAAAAGCAGGAAGAGGAGGAAGAGGAGGGAATTCCTTTTCCACTGAGTCTGGAAGGGTTTTCTTTGCAGCTGGAAATGTACCTATCCCCAGGCTCTTCCCCTAGGCATCCTCCATCACAAAGACTCCCCCCACTGCCTGACAGAAGTTTCTGCATTAATTTTCCTAGGGGTATTCCTAGGGGTAAGCCCCACAGCAACTTTACAATCCCCCTACTGCCCCACCTCCTGTTCCCCCCATTATATTCTGTTCTGCTTTCTTGAATAAATCGAACAAGCTTTTGCCAATAAATCGAACTTGATGACCACGCCATAGAGTGTGCTGTCTCTTGTTCCACTGGCGGACTCCAATCATCCTTTAAGAGTCCTGCTTCCCCACTGAGGCTGGCCCTCCGCACCCAAATCATTTCTCTCAATTTTCATCCCCCCGCCAGGTGAGGGGAGGGTGCCAGAGGTCATCTTCCACTTGCAGGAGGGCTCTCAGCTGAGCAAAGGCTCAGGATCCTAATGGCAGCTTTTGGGGGGAGGGGCTGAACTCTGCCTGTGGTTGTTCAAGAACACTCCCGTGGAAACTGGAAGAGCTGGTAGGCAGAGGGACTGGACTAGTCTCCAAGGAAGGGAAGAGCTCAGTAGCTGCAGCAGACACAGAGCCACAGCCCTGAATGAGGCTTGGACCCTTGAAAAGCCCCAGAGCAGAGAAGGAAGGGAGTGGGCTGGGGGAGGGATGGCTCTCAACCTCCTTTCTCCAGACATAAAGAGACAAAAGCAGGTCAGGGGCTGGGAGGGATACAGTGACACCCTGGCATGTATGCATGTCTGCCTCTGGACAAATCTGGCCTGCAGAAAGCTGCAGGGAACGGCTGCTGGGCAATTCCCCCATCCAATGAAGAAAAAGTGAGGCAGAAACGTGGGCATCCTCTCAGCACTCAGGATGCTACCTTACCCCCAAAGAGCATCACTGAGGGGCCCCAGTGAACCTCAGGGGGGCCAGCCATATATGCAAAATCCCCAGGGGGTGAAAAGAAGGCAAAGTGATCAGGTACCTGAAGGGACAAAATGGATAGATACCTCAGGGCCATGGGGGACTCCCGAAGAAGGAAAACCCCTCCACTGACACCTTCTATGCCTGCAATTTCTACTCTCAGATGATTGTTTAAAGCAACAAGACCTCAAGGGACTCAGCCCCCTCAAGAAATACAGATGGGAGATGAGGGGGGGTTGCAGGCCAACCCAAAGCTGTCTCCACGGTCGCCCCTTCTCCAAGAAACTGGGAGACCAATGACCATGCTTTTTTACTTGGATGGGAGGCAGACATGACAGAGACTCAACAAGCAGGTGAGTCCAGGGAAAGGGGCAAGCAACTCATACAAAAACCAGTTAGGGAGATTCCAGATGTACCTTTGTATCAGCAGTACAGCTGGGACTCCAATGTGGCTCCTCCAACTCCATGTCCCCCTGTTCTAGCCACTGGACCATGGCCTCTGCCCCAAGGCAAGCCTCTCCTAGAAGTCTCTTTATGTCTCTATCTGCTGCCTCAATTCTTTCTTCGTTCAGTCCATTATTTAACACACCAAATGGGTCCAGAGGATCATTTCCCCACTCAAAGCACCCTCAGAATCTACCTTGTCCAGTTCCTTTATGCTACAGAGGAAAATGAAGCCCAAGGAGGTAAAAAGGCTTGTCCTACATCTCATTTAGGCTCAGAGGTCCTGGAGCAACCTGCAAGGTCAATGAGATGAAACTTCTCCTTTTAGGGAGGAAAAAAGTGAAGTCTCCAGTGGTGATGGGAAGTGTCTGAGGTGACACTTCCCATGAGTGTCCACAGCTTGTAAGGAAAGATGTGAAGTCAGATTTTCCTGTCTCAGAATTCAGTGGTGTGTCCATGAGACTATGCTGCCTCTTTAAGTCCCATCCCACAAGTGCACCCTCAAGTATAGAATACAGGAAGGAGGAGGAGTAAATTTAGTTTTTAAATGGTACAAGCCATTTCCCAAAAGGATGCAGTTTCGCCTCATGAACATTCAATAGCTGCCTACTGGTTGGATCTGAATTCTTTGGCAGCATTCTTGTGCACATCCCACTCCCCCTGGGATGGGAGAACTACTTATCCCAGTCTTACTTTTTTGCTGAATTGAGTTTACAAGGACTTAAACAGCAGCTAAGATTAGGTGAGATATCAGAGAGAAATAACATAACTTCAGCACCAAAGACTCTGGACAGCTCTGCCAGGCAGGATCTCTGTAAGCCACCTACTCTAGTGACACTCACCTGTGCATCAGAGGGACCCCCTGGGGACATGGCAGCACAACCACAGGCAGCTGGGTGCCTCAGTGGACTGGAGGCAGGAGGGCTCATCTTCAGGAGTTCAAATCTGTTCTCAGACATTTACTGGCAGGGTAATCCTCAGCAAATCACTTAACATTCTCTGCCTCAGTTTGTCATCTGTAAAATACGTTGGAGAAGGAAATGGCAAACCACTCTAGTATCTTTGCCAAGAAAACCCCAAATGGGGTCACAAACAAATCACGACTGAAAAATCATCCAATCATAGTCAGACAACCCAGACCCACCCACACTGGTCACCTCTTACCATCACAGAAACAAGGTATTCTTTATCATCATAAAAAAGACAGATCCTGGGCCACAGGGAGCTCCTGTCCCTGAAAGCCACACTCTTCCTGTAGCTGCTGTGCTGTTCACAGAACAGGAAAGGCTTGGCCCAGAATGCCATTTCACTTTCATTTCTCAATCTGAAAATGTTTGACAGAGAACTGGCAAAGGGCTGGGGCCACATTTATTGTGGGATTTTGAATTTCAGTTCCAAGTCGTGTGGGACAGGACTAATGTCTACCAGTATTTCTCCACAGCATGGGATTGATCCAAGCCTCTTTCTTCCCTACTAATACAGACAATAATTTGCCCCCAAAGGTGACAATGCTACTTCTACATCCCCAAGGTATTTTTGTACTTTTCAAACTCACCCTCAGGCTAGCTGAAGAAAGAAAGCAACCTCGGCAGAGACAGGAGGCAGCCTGGGTTTCACTCAATTTTGGGGTTCTTCTCATCAGTCTGGGTGGGTGTTTTTGCATCACGTTTTACTCTATTTTTGCAAGATCCACCCATTGTTCACCTCAGGGATTGAATAAAACCCTCTTTTGGACATTCAAAGCATCACAAGCTGCCCTTGTGTCCCCAAAGGCTTCTCCCTGCTGGTCTCCACTGCACTCCAGCATACTCTACAGCATACCCCCCACCAACCCCCAGACAGAGCTCTGGGCAGGAGGGGGAAGCCCCGGAAAAGCAGGAACTCAGAGATCTACACAGATCAGTGCACCCCGACCCACACCCAGGCAGCCATTCTAACGCACAGATTATCCTGCACTCATACACTACACATTCAGAAAAAGAAGCTGTCGATACATGCAGGACTTTGCACACATCCTCCTGTACACAGACAGAAGCCAATTGGAGAGGGGGGAGGGTCATAAAAAGGCAGAGGTGTAGAGAGAAGAGAGGAGAAGAGAAGGAGAAAATGGAGGGGCTGAGGCACGAGCAGGGGAGGAGGCACTTACTTACAGATTATGCTGCACTCATACACTACACATTCAGAAAAGGAAGGTGTCGATACATCCAGGACCTTCCACACATCCTCCTGTACACAGACAGAAGCTAATTGGGAAGGGGGGAGGTTCATAAAAAAGCAGTGTTCTATAGAGAAGAGAGGAGAAGAGAAGGATAAAATGGAGGAGCTGAGGCAGGAGCAGGGGAGGAGGCATTTACTTCACTCACAGCCACTTAGGTACTAGCAGGACACTCAGGATCTTTCAGTCTGGAAGATGGGGGAACTGGAGAGGAGTAGTCCCAATGGGGAAGGGAAGGGAACTGAATGAGGGGCACAACTTGTACCCCTCATTCAAGTGTTCTTGTCCCCGCACACCCTCACACTGAGACAAAGGAGACCTATATGTAAGAGCAGGCGGGGGCTGGCAGTGACTGTGACTTCACTGGAGGGCAGGGCTAATCTCCTTCCAGAGCAGAGGAAGGAGGGAAGGGGAGGGGAGGGCACTTTTTGACATCAGACCCAGAACAGTGGGAGCTCCCCCCTCAAATTATTCCTCTTGACCCCCATCACCAGACTGGCGAGAGGAAGAACCTCAGTGCATCTTCCACCTGGAAGTGGGCCCAGCGCTGACCATGGTCCTGAGTTCCTGAGGCCAGGCTGCTAGGGCTGGGGGTGAGGGGTAGCAGCTGAACTCAAGTTGTGGTGGTTGAGGGGTGGCCCGTTCCAAAAATTGGGAGGTGGGACACACAAAGGGAAGGGAGAGGTGGAGGGAGGAGTGGAGGGAGGGGTGGAGGGAGAGGTGTCCTGGGCTCCACACAAGGGAAAAGCACAAGAGCTGCAGCAGCATCTGTCAACCACCAGCTCTTTGATGGGACTTGGAGTTTTGACAACCACTGAACAGAAGAGGAAGGGGATAATCTGGGGGAGGGGAAGCTCTAAATTTCCTGAAGGCAAAAGTAGACAAGGAGGATGAGGGGTGGGGAGGGACAGCAGGGCTCCCAGGTACACAGGGGTGTCTGTCCCTGCTACTTCTTTGTAAGGATTAAATGCTATACAATAAACATTACAGACCCTTACAGAGAGGAAGCCACACCCTGCTTTGTTACTCAGTCTACCCTACCAAGTGACTACATAAACTTCCTTTCAAAACTACTTGAGATTTGAAACTTTTTTCTCCCCAACACCAGCTGCCCTACTACAGGTGAATTGTCAGAGCGGACAGACAACTGGAATTGGAGTCACCAGGTCTAGATTAAACTTCTGTCTTACTCATTGTAGGACCCATAGACTAGCCATGGAAACTCTCTAAACCTCAATTTTCTATTTTGTCTGCTGATGGATGGTCAAACATACCGAAGTAAAATTGGGGAGTGGCCTGAGCTCTCCCCTAAACCCCTTTAAATAACTTTGATTAATGACTCTAAAGAAGAGGATTCTGGGAAGATGGAGTAGGTTAGAAAATTCTAAGCTTGCCAGATTTCCCAAGGCAAAATAGCAACTAAAGTGCAGGTAGAGTGATCAAAATAAACAAAAGGTGGGGTAGAACACTGATCCTTCTGGAAAATCAGAGATCATCAGAAAAAAAATTCCAGGATGCAGGTTCAGTCCTGTGAAGGATAAATGCTTCCAGACTGGCTCTCACTAACAGCTAGGGACGCAGAGGGATAAACAGAAGGGAAAGGGTGGAATGGGAAAAAATGCCTCACATAGAACAGATCAAAAAAGCTTTTCCATTGAAAGGGGAGAGGGAGGGGCCAAGCCAAGATGGCAAACTGCAGACAATGTTCTCTGTAAGTGCCTGAGACCTTCCCTCAGACACAGAGAAAATTAGCCTCTGAACTGGTTCTGGAGTGAGGGCTTCACCAAACACTTGGACTACAACGCACTTCTATCAAATATCTACTTTGAAAGAACTTCTGAGGTCAGTTTTAGACGGGCAGGGGATCGAGCAGCTCCCAGGGCTCAGACGCCAGTGCGCAGCTGGGGTGCAAGTCCGGGGCTGGGACGGACCAGAAGATTTTAGGCTGCCAGGAAGTCCCTGGGAGACCCTTGGGCCACTTTGCTCTGCTTGAGGGCAGGTGCTTTGGAGGGTCTCCCTTTGATAAAGGGTGGATTGAGAGGGGCTGAAAGTGTGGTCCTAGTGTGGATCTAGCCTGATCAGTCCCAGACCAAAAGTCAACTCGGCAAACTGCCCCAGGGCAAATTGAGATCGCTGCTGCTGCTGCTGCTGCTGCGGCTGCTGCTGCTGCTGCGGCTGCTGCTGCTGCTGCTGCCGCCACTGCTGCTGCTGCTGCTGCCGCTGCTGCCACTGCTGCCGCTGCTGCTGCTGCTGCAGAATTCCCTGCTGGTGACTGATACCTCAGCTAAACATCATGAGCAAGAAAAAGAGAGCTCTCACCATAGACAGCTTTTACAGAGAGAAAATTGAGCAGCCCCCAGATCCCGAGATTCTGAAAACAATCCCAGATGAAGCCACAAAGGCAGACTTAAGCTGGTCTCCCTTTCAGAAGGCTTACCTGGAAGATTGCATAAAGAATCTCAAAAGAGAGCTAGAAGAAGATTGGGGAAATAAACTGAGAGCAGTGCAAGAAGGAATACATCGCCCTGCAACAGAGATGTGAAAAACTGGAAAATAAGTGTGGTGAATCAGAAAAAGACAACAATTCATTGAAAAACAAAATTAGTGAATTGGTAAAAGACAACAATTCACTGAAAAACAAATTTGGTGAATTGGAAAAAGTCACCAACCAACTGGAAAATAAAAATAGTGAATTGGTAAAAGACAACAATTCACTGAAAAACAAAATTTGTGAACTGGAAAAAGTCACCAACTAACTAGAAAATAAAAATAGTGAATTGGTAAAAGACAACAATTCACTGAAAAACAAAATTGGTGAATTGGAAAAAGTCACCAACTCACTAGAAAATAAAAATAGTGAATTGGAAAAAGATAAAAATTGACTGAAAAATAAAATTAGTGAATTGGTAAAAGACAACAATTCACTGAAAAATAAAATTGGCAAAATGGAAAAAGAATGCAATGAACCAAAAAATTCAATTGGCCAGTTACAAAAGGAGCTAAAAAAGATAACTGAAGGAAATAATACCTTAAAAATTAAAATTGAACAAATTGAAATGAATGACTCAATAAGACTTCAAGAATCAGTCAAACAAAAACAAAAAAATGAAAAAAATAGAAGAAAATATGAAATATCTCCTAGGAAAAACAACTGACTTGGAAAACAGATCCAGGAGAGACAATCTAAGAATTATTGGACTCCCTGAAAGTCATGCTGAAAAAAAAGAACCTTGATGCTATCTTCCAGGAAATCATGAAAGAAAATTGCCCCGATATTTTAGAATCAGAAGGCAAAGTAGGCATAGAAAGAATTCATCGATCACCTCCTGAAAGAGACCCCAAAATTAAAACCCCAAGGAATATTGTGGCCAAATTTCAGGACTATCGCACCAAGGGAAAGATATTACAAGCTGCTAGAAAAAAACAGTTCAAATACCAAGGAACTCTCATTAAAATTACGCAGGATCTGTCAGCTTCCACATTGAAGGATCGAAGGGCCTGGAACCAGATATTCCGAAAGGCAAAAGAAGTTGTATGACAGCCGAGAATAAGCTATCCAGCTAGAATGAGCATCATCTTCCAGGGACGAAGATGGTCATTTAATGATACAGGAGACTTTCATCTATTTCTAATGAAAAGATAAGATCTGAACAAAAAATTTGACCTCAAAACCCAGAACTCTAGAGAAGTGTAAAAAGGTAAAAAGGAAAGAACTCTCACGAACTATATCTCTACTAAGGGTATCCTTAAAGAATGGGGGTATAATATGATTTTACTTTGATAATAATCGAAAAAAAATTAAAGGTGGAAGGTATATCATATTGTACAAAAAGGGGGGTAGGGGAAAGGAGGTAAAATAAAGTAAAAAAAAAGGAGGTAAAATAAGGCAAAGTCTCATGAAGAGACATAGAAAATCTAATCTAATTGAGGGAAAGAAGGGAGGGTGATGAGTATTGTGTAAATCTTACTCTCATTGGATTGGGCTCTAAAAGAGCATATCAGACACATTTGATTTCAGGGAAAAAATTGGCCCTCTGTATAGGGAAGTAGGAGGGAAAGGAGGAAAAGAAAGGGATAAATTAATAAAAGGATTAGGGGAAAGGTGTATAAAAGAGGGATGGTTCTAAAGGGGGGAGGACTGTTAAAGGGAGGTGGTCATCAAAGACAAAATACTGGGGAGGGGGGAAGGGAGAAAGCGGAAAAAGAAGAGAAAAACACAACTTTGGGTAAATAAGATGGCAGGAAATATAGATATAGTCATTTTAACTGTGAATGTGAATGGGATGAACTCTCCCATAAAATGGAAACGGATAGCGGACTGGATTAAAAGCCAGAATCCTACAATATGTTGTTTACAAGAAACACATTTAAAACATAGAGATACATACATAATGAAGGTAAAGGGCTGGAGAAGAATCTTTTCTGCTTCAAGTGAACAAAAAAAAAAAAGCAGGGGTAGCAATCCTTATCTCAGATCAAGTAAAAGCAAAAATAGATCTAATTAAAAGAGATAAGGAAGGAAACTATATTTTACTAAAGGATACCATAGACAATGAAGCGGTATCAATACTAAACATATATGCACCAAGTGGTATAGCATCCAAATTCCTAGAGGAGAAACTAACAGAGATGCAAGGAGAAATAGACAGTACAACTATACTAGTGGGGGATCTCAACCTTGCTCTCTCAGAATTAGATAAATCAAATCACAAAATAAATAAGAAAGAAGTTAGGGAGATAAACAAAATGTTAGATAAGTTAGGTATGAAAGATCTCTGGAGGAAATTAAATGGTGATAGAAGGGAGTATACTTTTTTCTCAGGGGTTCATGAAACTTATACGAAAATTGATCATGTGTTAGGGCATAAAAACCTCAAAATCAAATGTAGAAAAGCAGAAATAGTAAATGTATTCTTTTCAGATCATGATGCAATAAAACTCACATGGAATACAAGGCCAGGAGAAAATAGATGAAAAGTTAATTGGAAATTAAATAATCTAATCCTGAAGAATGAATAGGTGAAAGAGCAAATTATAGACACAATCGATAATTTCATTCAGGAGAATGACAATAATGAGACAACATACCAAAATTTGTGGGATACGGCCAAAGCGGTTATAAGGAGTAAGTTTACATCTCTAGATGCTTATTTGCATAAAATAGAGAAAAAGAAGATCAATGAATTATGGTTACAATTAAAAAAAACTACAAAAAGAGCAAATTAAAAACCCTCAATCAAATACCAAATTGGAAATTCTGAAAATAAAAGGTGAGATTAATAAAATTGAAAATAACAAAACTATTGAATTAATAAATAAAACCAAGAGTTGGTTTTATGAAAAAACCAACAAAATAGATAAGCCTTTAGTTAATTTGATCAGAAAAAGGAAAGATGAAAATCAAATTGTTAGTCTCAAAAATGATAAGGGAGAACTTTCCTCCAATGAAGACGAAATTAGAGTAATAATTAGGAGTTACTTTGCCCAACTTCATGCCAATAAATTCGATAATCTAAATGAAATGGAGGAATATCTACAAAAATATAGATTGCCCAGGTTAACAGAAGAGGAAATAAATTATTTAAATAGCCCCATTTTAGAAAAAGAAATAGAACAAGCTATTAATCAACTCTTTAAGAAAAATCTCCAGGGCCAGATGGTTTTACATGTGAATTCTATCAAACATTCAAAGAACAATTAATTCCAATATTATACAAACTATTTGAAAAAATATGGACAGAAGGTATACTACCAAATTCCTTCTATGATACAGATATGTTGCTGATAGCTAAACCAGGTAGGCTGAAAACAGAGAAAGAAAACTATAGACCCATTTCCCTAATGAATATTGATGCAAGAATTGTAAATAAGATTTTAGCAACGAGATTACAGAAAGTTATCTCCAGTATAATACATCTTGACCAAGTAGGATTTATACCAGGAATGCAGGGCTGGTTCAATATCAGGAAAACTATGAGCATAATCAATTATATTAATAACCAAACTAACCAAAACCATATGATTATCTCCATAGATGCAGAAAAAGCATTCGATAAAATCCAACACCCACTCTTATTAAAAACATTAGAGAGTACAGGAATAAATTTTTTTTTTCTTAAAATGATTAGTAGCATCTACTTAAAACTATCAGCAAGCATCACATGTAATGGAGACAAACTAGAACCATTCCCACTAATATCAGGAGTGAAACAAGGCTGCCCACTGTAACCATTGCTATTTAATATTGTATTAGAAATGTTAGCTTTGGCAATAAGAGAAGAAAAAGAGATGAGAGGAATTAGAGTAGGTAATGAAGAAACCAAATTATCACTCTTTGCAGATGACATGATGGTATATTTAGAGAACCCTAGAGAATCAACTAAAAAACTACTAGAAACAATTCACAACTTTAGTAAAGTTGCAGGATTCAAAATAAATCCACATAAATGATCAGCATTTTTATATATTACCAACAAAGTTCAGCAGCAAGAGATAGAAAAAGAAATTCCTTTCAGAATAATGGATGATAGCATAAAATATTTCGGAATCTATCTGCCAAGAAAATGTTAGAAACTATATGAACTAAACTACAAAACACTTTCCACACAAATAAAATCAAACCTAGTCAATTGGAAAAACATTAAGTGCTCATGGGTAGGCCAAGCGAATATAATAAAAATGACAATACTACCCAAACTAATTTACTTATTTAGCGCCATACCAATCAAACTCCCAAGAAATTATTTTACAGATCTAGAAATAAATAGTAGCAAAGTTCATTTGGAAGAACAAAAGGTCAAGGATTTCAAGGGAATTAATGAATAAAAAGACAGATGAAGGTGGCCTTGCTATACCAGATATAAAACTATATTATAAAGCAGTAGTCATCAAAACCATTTGGTGCTGGCTGAGAAATAGAGCAGTCGATCGGTGGCATGGAATAGGATATCAGGACAAGCTAGGTAATAACGTTAGCAATTTAGTGTTTGATGAACCCAAAGACCCCAGCTTTTGGGATAAGTACTCACTACAGCAAAAACTGCTGGGATAATTGGAAACTAGTGTGGAAGAAATTAAGGCTGGACCCACACCTAACACCACATACCAAGATAGGATCTAAATGGGTTCATGATCTAGATATAAAGAGTGATGTTATAACCAAATTAGAGGAGCATGGGATAGTTTACCTCTCAGACCTGTGGAGATGGAATAAATTTATGTCCAGGGAAGATCTGGAACTCTTAATTGAACACCAGATAGATAATTTTGATTAT
>JAJPUD010019907.1:0-25664 GCA_023553655.1 Myrmecobius fasciatus
GTATTGTTTTGTATTGAACTGGAAAGTCATTTGATCTCTACTCAATTTCCTCATTTGAGAATGAGGCTCTTCCCTGTGCCATCTACTTCCCAAGGTGGTTATGAAATAAGTAAAGTGCTTTGTATACCATAAAATGTTGTGTAAATATCAGCCATTTTTGTCTTAGAATAATAACCTTCAGTTTATATAGTGCCTTACAATTTATAAGTCATTTTTCCTCTAGCTGTCATGGGAAGTAACTAGGAATGGTATTCACATAGCATCATAAAAACTGAAGTAGAAGGAACCTCAGATCGTCTGATCTAAACTCTGTCTAAATATTAATCTCTTAACACTTGCACAGGCAATCCAGCTTCTCCATTGAAGGTAAAAGAAGATGAAGGATTTTTCCAAGAAGTGGAGCTTAAAAGTCTCTTTTTTTTTATTGCAAGTTGCATTGCTTTTAAATAACACTGAGGATTTTTTTTTTTTGGGGGGGGGTAACATTTAGTTTCAGTCATCTTTTATTTAGCCCCAATAATCCAGTTTTTGTACCTCCTTAGAAAAACTATAAACATAAGCTGATGGATAGAAAACTTAACACTTTTATCTTTTAGAGTTTGATGTGGGCCATTGTTTTTCTTAATGAATATCCATCCAGATAGCTCCTAAAAAAGGTTTGAGATTTTTTCCCTCATATATATGGTTAGTTACCAAGTTAAATTAAAATGTGATTCCAATCCATAAGAATCTGAGAGGAAATGCTGCTGATCATAACACAGAGAAGGGATTTGGATAATACTAGCTGACAATATAGCACATTGAAAGTTGATGTAGCATTTACTTACTAGTATTCTCACACTAGTCCTCTGGGATAAATGCTACAGATTGAATTTAAACCATTTTATAGATGAAAACTGGCCTAAAGAGATGATGCAAGATCCCATAAGTAATGAGATATTCATAGCTTCATTCTCTGAACCCAGATCCAGTGTATCTTAAGTTTTTTTATTACTGTATTAAGATGAGTTAATGACATCATGTCAAAATTAATTCAAACATTTTGAAATGCATACTATATCTAAAGCATGCTGTGTGTTGAAGCATTGTTTACTACACCAGTTTCTAGCCTACGGAGATCTCCTAGTGAGTTGGAACACCAGCTAATACTAGTGTTTTAAAAGCCACTGTTGTGGTACAAACCAGCTACTGTCTGTCTAGTGTTTCTGAGCATTAAGATTTTTGTATTACTGTTGTCTTAATGGAATAAATGAATCAAAGTCCTGGCAAAAGAAGCTTTAGATATATCTGTAAGACACACACACATAGACCCAGAACAAAGTTAACTTTAAGTATTATACTTAAAAATACTTTCTGTGAAAGTTTTTTTTTTCTTCATTCAAATAAAGATGTTTTCTCATGTTTATTATCTTTACTTTTGTTATCCTTCTGAGTAGGAAAAAACCTTAGAAATTTCTGGTTTTAGCTCTGGCATCTCTACTAAGAGTATGGTTATATTCTGAACACTGGTTATACAAATATAATTTGAAGAAAAGTAGTCTACTCAAAGCAATATGCTTTGTATCTACTTCTTAGCTTTGTGAAAAAAGGTTTGGTTTTAGAACCAATCTTGAAAGGTCCTGACCATGAGCAATTGGTAAATTTTTCCAACAGTCTATAGGCATTTGAATTAACTGTTAATGGTGGAAAGACAGATCTGGGATCACTGGGCCTGAGTTCAATTTCTGGCTTTACTATTTCCTCTCTGTGATCTTGGGCACATTCCTTCATCTTCTCAGGCCTTGGATTCCTATTCCATAAAATAACATCAGATTGAATGATCTCTACCTGATTGTTTTAAATCCCATGTTATTGAGGCTTTTTTTATAGTTAGTCACTGGACCCATAAGATTTCAGTGAATAACAGCACCAGGAAACAGGATTGAGTCTGGAATTTGGGCTTGTTTCCTTTAAAACTTTTAAATGGAAAAGATGTTAGACTGAAGCTCAAGCCCAGTCCTGCTGGCCTAATGGGTTGGTTTCCCTAAGCAGTTTTCTGCCCCTGGGAGCCTATGTTGAATGATGCAGAAGAATTAATAGCACATGGATAGCTTTACTCGTGACAGCCTGTAAGAACATGCAATACAAGAAGTGAAAGCTGGGTGGAAATCTCCAAGATCAACTGTGCCCTTTTTATTTTACAATGGGGACATAGCTTATCCAAGTTGTCAGTAGCACAGCTCAGATTGAGGGCTTCTGACTCAGTGCACTGCCCAGCAGCTGCCTCCATGTTTTCCATCTTCTTAGGAACAGTTTGTGCTTATTTGGGAGTGTCATGTCCTTGAAGGAGGCTGGAGAGAGGTCAGGTCTAGGCAGAGTCAAAAGACAGTGAGAGACCTCAGGAAAATGCCTGTTAGTCCACAGATGTTAACTCTTCTCCCTGACTTTAGATCAAAAAGCAAGTAAGCTTAGAATTTGCAGGCTTCTTCCCAGAACCTACAGTGGAGAACATATCCTCAATGTTAATCTCAGCAAAATAAGAATTTACTTGAGAAAGGGATCTGCAAACTAGTTGCTAACAGCAGGCCAGGACCAGAGTCCAGTGAGGGAACTATTGGTACTATTGCCTCCAGGAGCTGTGGCAAAGGGACTTGGCAATCCAGTCAGATCCTGAGACCTTAAAGATAAACAAGACTGAAACACTGAATCAGCATCTCATTGGCATGAGGGCCGCCTCCATGGCTCCAGATTTCAACCTGTCAATGAGTGGCAGCCATCTCACCTGCTCACATCATCTGTAGATGCTCTGCCCATCGTGCTGAAGGCCTTTTTAAATTCTTTTAATTTGTTGTGCATGCTATGGCTGTACTTGTTCTCTTTCACCTTTGCTCCATGAACAGTCCACTTGAAGTCATTTGTCCTCCAGAGCAGACTCCATACAATTCTTCAAAGTTGACCATTGGTAATACAAATTTTTTTGGTGCACTTGCCACCTCACTATTCAGTCTCTTCACTGCTCTTTGGGTCATTGGTACCTTTGATTCTTCAGACTAAATGTGGCATTTCATGATATAGCATTGCTGGGTGAAATGTTGGCCTTCATTTTTGTGGCAATCCATGAAGCAAACAGTAAATTATACAATACTAATAAAAATAAATTGGGGGTACCAGTCCTGACCTATGGTTTCAGTAGTGTGAAAAATTGACAGTCTGGAAATTTTTTTACCAACACAGGCAACTGTTCTCTAATTTGTAGTCCAAGAAAAGCAAAGTAGCATAACTGAGGCTCTTTAGGTAATATCAGTCCAAGGCAAGACTTGAACCCAGGTTTTCCTGAATCCCTGGGTTAGCTGTCTACCCATTATATCATGCTTCCTCAATAAGAATTAAAAATAATGTCTGTGGTGCTTTACGGTTCACAAAATGCTTTGCTCTCAACAACCCTGTGAGGCAAGTAGCACCAAAATCTTGGAGCTTTGCCATGATTCTCTATGAAATTGGGGGGCGGAGGGGGTGAAAGGCGATAATATGAGGCTGGGGGTGGGGGAGAGGAGGGAGGGAAATTCTTTTCCCCCATCCCAGGCAGACATGAAACAGGCTCAAGGAATGGAAGTCATTTGCTTGCAGTTTCAAGGGTCATTAGTAACAGTAAATTCAAGTCCAGGTCTTCTGACTCCAGTGGTTTTTTTTTTTTTAAGGGTTTTTTTTTCCCCCATTATTCTGTATTGTCATCAATAAGCCACTTCCTGTATGAGATGGTTTGGCACTGTAGGCAAATTATTCTAACAGCCACTTTGTGACCTGAGAGCAGAGCTTAAAAGGGCTGCTTATTGTGGGGCTCCCTGGAAGGTGACCGTTGCCCCAGTCATCCCAGATACAGTAGGCAGAGAAGGAATTTCTTTCCTCAGCCCAGATTAGCCCAGGAATCTAAGGAAAAGGAAGCCAAAAGAATCTATTTGAGCTAATCTAGGCTCCTAAATTCTTTTCCTCTAGCACCAGGATTATGATTTTAGGATCCAGGACCAGGATTTTAGACCTGGAAAGAACCACTTTGGACCATCTTACAGATGAGGACACAAGCCTTCACAAGTGAAGTGACTTTCCTAAAAGTAATAAGTATTAACTAAGACTAGATTGGGATCCAGGTCTTGACTCCAAATCTAGGGCTTTCAGTGATCTTCTGAAAAGCACCTGTCCTGAAGGTTATGTAAACTTCTGCTGGAGGACGGCTGGGTGGGAAGGTGAGTGGGCAGCCCTTACTCCGGGAGGTACATTTCCAGTCAAGCTTGGGAGAGAAGGTCCAACAGCAGTGTCCACACATGGTGAATGCTGGGAGGTGAAGAGTCTGGCCCAGCTGGGGGAATGCTCACTGGCAGGAAGAAGAACTCCCGCTGGTCAAAGGCTTGCAGGTCCAGTTCTTGCTGTAGCTGAGCCACGCTCAAAGCCTCACTCTTGTCCTACAGATGAAGAAGGGACCAAGTCTGAAAGGCACTACCATGACATGTCATGCTACAGTGAATTATGCTGGGGGTGAGGGTGGGGGGCTAGCATTAGCTTTACTGGGGTGAGGGCACAACAGGGGAGACCTCTACTTTGGATTCAATTCTTCATCTCATTTGCCCTTACCACCTTCCTCTTTCATTATTCTTCACCTGATTATTCAATCATTTTGATGGTTCCTGGATAGCTTTGCCAATTATCGAGCAATAGTGAGCTTAGAGGGAATGCCCTTTCATTGGCCATCCCCCATGTCTGCAATGCCCTCCCTCTTCCACCTCCTGATTTCCCCCACTCAAATCCTAGCTTCTTGTAGGAGATCTTTCCTAATTTACTTCCTTCCATCCTCCCCATTCCTACCTCTTCTCAATCCACCCCAGGGCCTATTTTCTGGAATAGCCTTCAACAATTCCCATTACATATACAAGTTGGATATATATTGCTTTTATTTGCCTATCCCCCCAGTATTTGAACAATATCTGCAATGTAGCAAGCATTTAATAAATGCTTGTTGACTGCTTTCCTGATATCCCTGGAATATGCTTCTCATTGTAGACACTCTTGGATAAAAATAGTGGGGAAAAGGGAAAAAATTAAGATCTGCAACCCAGGACTTCTGATTGTAAATCTTGTTCTTTTCCATTACAACATAACTTTAAAGGATGCCTCAGCCATGGAGCTCTATGAAGGACTTCTAAAGAAAGGAAATAGATTAGTTTAGTCTTCTGAATCCAAATCTAAGGGTTTTTTTCCCTACACCAGATTCCATTTTAAGCAAATGAAATTACAGTAAAATCTGTTGGCTTCTTAAGCTTGTTAACCTACTCTTCCTCGCCTTCATCCTTTAATAGTGCTGCCATTTTTTTTTTTACACAAAAGCTGAGCAAGTTAATTTTCCTGTATGCTCCTCAATTTTCTCACTTACAAAATGAGATCATCTTGTTTCATCTTTAAAACCCCTAAATCCTTCGTAGGTAAAGCCCCCAAATTGAGACATCTCTGTGCTACTATGGTGTAGGGGAAGAATGATAGATATGAAGTGGGAAAAGAGGTTTAATTCCTGATCTTAGTATTCACTAGCTGAGTAACTTTGGGCAAAGTCATTATTCTCTTTGGATCTCAGTTTCCTAAATTGTGAAACTGTTGAGGCAGGGGCAGGACTAAATGATTCTAAAATCTCTTAAATCCCTAAATCCCAGAATCTTGTGATGTGGATTCAGATTTGAACTCTGCCATTTACTGCAAAGACTAGCAGCTATAATATTTACATATCACTTTTCAGGTTTGCAAAGCACTTTCATTTTATCCTCACCATAACCCATATCCCCATTTGACAGATGAGAAAATTGCCTCAGGCAAATCACTTACTTTAGATGAGGTTCAGTGTCTTCCTTTTGCAGTGAGAATAATACATGTATTAATTACTTTAGAAGAATATTGAGTGGGAAAAGATTGTGAACCTTAAAGCATTATAAAAATTACAGTGATCCTATGGAGGCCACTGATAGGAAGAAAAGTCCACATATATACACCAAGGTATTTTTAACAGCATTTTTTGCAGTAGCAAAGAACTAAAAACAGAATTGATGCCTGATTGGGGAATAGCCAAATAAACTGTAATACATAAGTGTAATGGAATACTGCCCTACATTATAAGAAATTAAAAAGAAAAACGGAAAGATCCAAATGAAGTAATAGGCCAAGAAAAAATTATATACAATAATATTATATATTATAGTAATGTACATGAAAAGAAACAAAAAAAAGTGAATGCTGCAAAATTATAAAGAACAAGCATAGTTCAAAAGAAGAAATATGAAAATACATGCCCATTATTCCCTTTTGCAGAGATGAGAAGTAGATCATACTTTTTCAGTACATCATACATTTTCAGATTACTCTGACATACTAATCAATTATGCTGATATTCCCTTTTTTTTTCTTTTATTTGCTTTTAAATATTATTTATTATATGGGATGGTTCCCTGAAAGGGAAAAGGAGAGCAAACAACATCAATAAAAATCTAGTTTTTAAAAATTCAGCAATCACTATAGTTATTGTTGAAATTCTTGAGTTAGCTTATATGAGCTGATATTAAAGACAAATTTTTGCTTTATTTCCCAAAAGCAGACTCACCTGTTTATTAGCTACTACAACCACAGGCAGGTCTGGATCTTCAGCCAGCAGCATATGCAGCTCCTGCCGAGCACAGGGCAGCCTTAGCCGGTCAGCAGAATCTACCACAAACACCAGTACATCTGCCTGGCTCAGGAACTCCTTCCAGTAAAACCGCAGGTTCTGACTACCACCAACTAAGACAGAAGAATAAAGGGAGAGACAGAAGGATCATAGGTTTAATAGTAGAAAGGGACCCTAGAGATCATCTAATCCAGAATTCTTAATCTATCTTTGTGTCCTGGTAGTCTGATGAAGCTTATGGACCTCTTCACAAAATAACATTAAATGTATAAATAAAATACATAGGATTATAAAGGAAAACAATTGTATTGAAATGCAATTATTAAAATTTTTTTTAATTACAGAACCATTGAAATCTATTCATAGTCCATGACCCTCAAATTAAGAAGCTCTGATCTTATCTAAACTTCTCATTTTATATATCAAGAAACTGAAACCCAGGTTGGAGAAGGGACTAGCCACAAAACCAAAAAACAGCAGAACCAGGAATCAAATTCAGTTCTCTGACTTCAAATCAAGAGTTCTCTCTACCACATCATACTATGTACTGTGAAAAGACTCAAGCTATCCTGGTAGCCTTAGACTCTCCATTAACTCACATTTTTCTGATCTCTGGACTAGCATCATCATTTTGCCTATTCTTACCTATACATACATATCCCACATGCCCATTGCTGCCACCAGTTTCTCCAGCAAAGCTTTCCTCAACTGAGCAACCTTGTTTGCCTCCTAAAGAGAGAGAGATTTCCCTCAATTTCCCCAGTTATTGGTGATGTCCAATACAGTAAATTTACTTCATGGTTTGTACTTATCTGAGTATGTGACCTCAGCCACAGCAAAATGTAAGCATCTTGAGGGAAAAACCTGTTTTTATCTTTCTTTGCATCCTTTATGACAGTGAATAGAAAGCTGGTTTTGAAGCCAGGAAACTTGGTTTCAGAATCCCATCTCTAACTGACTGGCTTTCTGAGCAAGTCATTGCCTCCCCAATAGACAGAACCTATCAGTTCTAGATTGGTTCAAGATATCTAGAGATAGAACCTTGGACTCAAGGTTGCAGAGAAAGTACTAATCTGCATTAGAAGAGGGAAGTTTCCCCTCCTGGGAGTTTATGAAATCACCTGTCTGGTACTTATTCCCAGTACCTTTAAAAGGTAGGCATCTAATACATACTTGATGAATTGAATCAAGGTCACTATGTTGACTTTCTACTATATACCAAGCTCATTTCTAATCCTAGACCTTTACTTATACAGACCTTCCCTGAACCTTTTCCCTTTTCCCTTCCCATTCAAATATTACCCTTCCTATGGCAATCAAGTGGAACCACACCACCTCCAATAATTTTCTTCTTTCTCAACTTTTCCAGCCCACTCAGACTTTCCTCCAGCCCCTACACCCAGAGGACTTGAAGTCTGTACTAGATATTCTTGATCTCAAACATACAGTAGTGACTTGTATTACTGCTGAATTAGTTTTGTCTCCTCCAAGAGAATTTCCTGAGAAGGGAGAACATTTCTACTCATTTCTGAAATAAGAGAGGCATTTAGGGTTAGAGTTAGGTCTCTCATATCTTCCAGTTGTGATATTTTGTGATTTTATGATTCTTCTCTTGTACTTGCTCATGGCAGAATATGCATGTTACGAACAATTTATTTTTGTTTGACTTCTTGAGTGCCTTATATTTTCTCCTATTCCTTCTCTTGATATGGGCATTGGCTATACCAAACTCACCCTCTAGCAAATCCATCTGGAAGCTCTCAGTGGGGAGCCGAACAGAGTTGAAGCCCCAGGTTGGAGCCATTCGCTCTTTGGCTCGATGGCCGGAGAGGCAGTGGAGGATGGTGCTTTTCCCAGCCCCATCCAGACCTAGTACCAGGACCTGTCGCTCATCTGGATCCAGCTGCAGAGAAACACACAGAATCAGAATAGAGAAGGCAGGCTTTGTATCCTAGACTCTTAAGAGACACTCAAGCCCCTAGTAAGCTTGAGGGAAACATCTGATCTCAAAAGGTCCCAATTTGAGAAGGCAACTCCAACAGACTCTCTACTAAGTAAGACCAAAGGGACACACACACATTCCAGATAATACCTACACGAACCCTGGCCTCCAAAGCTACCAAGAACACATCTGTGTGACCCTCCCCTGGGAAAAGAGCTGTGCATTTTTTTTTTTTTTTTTTTGCTGAGGCAATTGGGGTTAAGTGACTTGCCCAGGATCACACAGTTAAGAAGTATTAAGTGTCTGAGGTCAGATTTGAACTCAGGTCCTCCTGACTTTAGGGCTGGTGCTCTATCCACTGCATCACCTAGCTCCCCCCACCCACCACTCCACCCCCAGCTGTGCATTTTTTTTTAAGCTTTTTATTTGCCTAACATATGTATGAGTAATTCTTCAACATTGATCCTTACAAAGCTTTCCATTACAAATTTTCCCCCTAGTCCCCTCCCCTCCCCTAGACGGCAGGAAGTCCGCTACATGTTAATTATATTAAAATACTTGACAAGTCGAATGTATGTATACATATTTCCATACTTATCTTGCTATGCAAGAACAATTGTATCTACATGAACAAAAAATATCTGAGAAAGGAAACCCAATGCAAACAAACATCAATAGAGAGCATGAAAATGTTATGTTGTGGTCCACATTTCACATCCCTCTCTCTGGGTGTATATGGCTTTCTTCCCTGAACAATTGGAACTGGTTTGAAACATTTCATTGTTGAAGAGAGCCATGTCCATCAGAATTGATCATCATATAGTCTTGTTGTTGCCGTGTATAATGATCTCCTGGTTCTGCTCATTTCGCTCAGCATCAGTTCATCATGTAAGTCTCTCCAGGCCTCTCTGAAATCGTCCTGCTGGTCGTTTCTCACAGAGCAATAATATTCCATAACATTCACATATCATAATTTATTCAGCCATTCTCCAATTGATGGGCATGCATTCAGTTTACAATTTCTAGCCACTACAAAAAGGGCTGCCACAAACATTCTTGCACCTGTGGGTCCCTTTCCCTCCTTTAAAATCTCTTTGGGATATAAGCCCAAAAGAAACACTGCTGGGTCAAAGGGTATTCACAGTTTGATAACTTTTTGAGCATAGCTCCAAATTGCTCTCCAAAATGGCTGGATCCATTCACAGTTCCACCAACAATGTATCAGTGTCCCAGTTTTCCCACATCCCCTCCAACATTCGTCATTATCTTTTCCTGTCATTTTAGCCAATCTGAGAGGTATGTAATGGTATCTCAGAGTTGTCTTAATTTGCATTTCTTTGATCAATGACTAGAAATGGTTTTAATTTCATCATCTGAAAATTGTTCATATCCCTTGACCTATATGATCTATTGAAGAGTGGCTTGAATTCTTATAAATATGAGACAATATTCTATATATTTTAGAAATGAGGCCTTTATCAGAACCCTTAAATGTAAAGATGATTTCCCAGTTTGATGCTTCCCTCCTAATCTTGTCTGCATTAGTTTTGTTTGTACAGAAACTTTTTAACTTAATATAATCAAAATTATCTATCTGGTGTTCAATTAAGAGTTCCAGTTCTTCTTTGGACATAAATTTATTCCATCTCCACAGGTCTGAGAGGTAAACTATCCTATGTTCCTCTAATTTACTTATAATATCACTCTTTATATGTAAATCATGAACATTTAGATCTTATCTTGGTATGTGGTGTTAGATGTGGGTCAAGCCCTAATTTCTTCCACACTAGTTTCTAATTTTCCCAGCAGTTTTTGTCAAATAGTGAGTACTTATCCCAGAAGCTGGGGTCTTTGGGTTTATCAAAGACTAAATTGCTATAGTTATTGCCTAGCTTGTCCTGATATCCTATCTTATGCCGCTGATCCACTGTTCTGTTTCTCAGCCAATACCAAATGGTTTTGATGACCGCTGCTTTATAATGTAGTTTTAGATCTGGTACCGCAAGGCCACCTTCATCAGCAGCTGTGCATTTTTAAAGACCCTTCTTGGACTGCACAGCATTGGTTTGAGAAAGAGGGAACTTTCCCCCAAGAGCTCCATGGGAATATAACTGATTCTGTAAGAGAAAGGTAGCCTGGACCAGCCAGAGACTAGGCTTTGTCCTGTTTATGGGAACCAAGCCAGAAGATTATGGCTGTGAGTTTGAATACCGGGTTTTGCTTCTTAATGCCGTGGGATGCCCCGAGAAGATGAGTTTCTTCATCAGTATAATCAGGGGAACAGAACTAGTTCATCTCTAAGGGTCCTTTCAGCTTTATAACAATACATCATTAGTAAGAAAACTAGATTAGCAAAGGAATTGGCCTGGCCCCTAACACAGGGATAGGTAAAGACCTTTTAACACATCATACAGACAGACTGACGCACCCTTACCGGCTCTGCCCCTGGAACAGACCCACACACCAAAAAGTGGCACAAAACTGCACCCCTACACGTGCGTGCTCACGGATGCACATACAAAATCACAGATGTGTAGGCACAGGTAGGCTCAGAGAAACCAAGACTGCTGCAAGCTAACTGCTGAGGAAACCAAGGTCACTCCGCTGCCCACCCTGTGCCATCGCCTGCTCTCCCGAGGGGTGGAAGTGGGTGGGTGACACCCGATCCACACCGCCTTGGAGCCTGGAGTATTGTTCACTGTATTTCGGTCCGGGGCTCCGTGCCGGGCTGGCTGCCCTCCTCTCACCTAGCCTAACCACCCCACTTACCTCCCCCACGTAGGGGCTCAGCTCTGCTTCCCACCAGGGCCTCCGCCGACGCCCGCTACCATCACTGAAGTAGGCCTTCCATACAACGAAGAGCACCGAGCCCAGCACGGCCACGGCACCACCCAGCAACAATATAACGTGACTGAGGGACCGTGGAGCCATGCATGAGGAGCAGCAGCAGGATGCGGAGCCAGAGCCCGGGCGCGAGCAGGAGCCAGAACCAGAGGCAGAGGCAGAGCCTGTGCCCACGCCAGACCGCAAGCCACCACCCAAACCCCGCAAAATCCCGCCCAGAAGCAGCCGGCTCGGCCCAGATGTGCGGCAGCTGGAGATTCTTACTCCCTCTGCTCCCTCCTCCCCCCGCCCTCTTAAAGGGGACGAGCTCCCTTCTTCGATCCGGTTTGCTTAGGCAGATACCTAACAGATCGATCGGCAGTCTCATGGGTACCTGCCCAGAGAACCGGGCCGCAACTTTATACTTAGTAGATTGTTTTGAGGCTAGTCCTTCCCTGCACCCTCCCCACTTCCCAACATCTAGCCCCATCCCTCGAAGACTACAAGCCCCAGAATTCATTTTCCGCTATCGTGACTGGGCTAGCTTCTGGTATACCACGCCCCGAGTCGCAATAGCATCTCCTGGGGCGCTGAGGGTGGTGCTGCGTGTAAAATAGTAGATTTACACCTGGAAGTGCAACCCATACGTTTTACCTAAGAGGAGAATTCTGTTCCCATTCTATAGTCTGGGAAACTAAGATCCAGAGTGACTTACAAGTAGTAAGAAATCAGGGATAGTGGCAGCCCTTTTTGTAGTGGCTAGAAACTGGAAACTGAATGGATGCCCATCAATTGGAGAGTGGCTGAATACATTATGGTATATGAATATTATGGAATATTATTGCTCTGTAATAAACGACCAGCAGGACGATTTCAGAGAGGCCTGGAGAGACTTGCATGAACTGATACTGAGTGAAATCAGCAGAACCAGGAGATCATTATTCACGGCAACAACAATACTATATGACGATCAATTCTGATGGACAAGGCTCTCTGCAACAATGAAATGATTTAGGCCAGTTCTAATGATCTTGTGATGAAGAAAGCCATCCACACCCAGACTGTGGGAACTAACTGGATTACAAAATAGCATTTTCACTCTTTTGTTTGCTTGCATTTTGTTTTCTTTCTCATTTTTTCCCTTTTTGATCTGATTTTTCTTGTGCAGCACAATAATTGTATAAATATGTACACATATACTGGATTTAACATGTATCTTTAACATGTTTAGCATATATTAGATTATGTGTTATCTAGGGGAGGAGACAGGAGGAAGGGGATGGGATTTGGAACTTAAGGTTTTGCAAGGATCGATGTTGAAAAATTATCCATGCATATATTTTGAAAATAAAAAGCTTTGATAAAAAAAATTTTTTTTAAGAGATCAGGGATAGGAGTAGAGCTTTCTATGTAGATCTCAAAGCTCTTTCTTTACAACAACCGTATGAGGTTGTTAGTGTATCATTAGCCCCGATTTATAGAGAAAATCGTGGCATAGCAAAAGGAAGTTACTTGCTGATGGTCACCCAATAGCATAGCCAGGATTTGAAACCAGGTTTCCTGATTCCAGTCACCTTCTATTTCTACAATAAGTGGCAACCTTTCTAAAAACCTAAGAAAGCTGAGTGAGTCAGACTTTCACTCTCTTCTTAATTTTGTCATCAGGCTTCTGAATTGATTCAACTAAAACTTTGCTCATCAGAAATTTTCTCTCTCCACAGTTACTATGATCCTTTAATTTTCAAATCTAATAGTCTTTTATCAGTCGTCATCCTTTTTTTTTTTTAACTTTTCTGCAACTTTTGACACTTGATCTCTCTTTTCTGCTTGTATTCTTCTCTCTAGATTTTTATGACACTGGTCTCTCCTGGCTATCCCTCTACCTCTCTGCTTGCCTCTTCTCTGTATCCTTCACTGGATCTTTATCCAGTCTTGCCCTCTTAACCTTGGGGATTTCTGGCTTGGATCCTTTTCTCCTCTCTTTCTATACTATTTTATTTGGTGATCCTACCAGCATTCATGATTTAAATTATCATCTTTATGTCAAGGTTTCAGAGACCTACCTATCCGACCCCTAATACTTCTTTCAACACTGGTCTACCACATGGCCAGAAGCATCTAGGAGGCTCATCAAACCCCAAAGGCCAGAAATAGGAATCACTATACTCTTGGAGTCCCAAGGGAAGAAGACAGACATAACATAGAAATGGTAAACTCAAGGTTCAAGAGAAATAGAAGAGAACAGGAAAATGGGAAGAAAGCAATAGAAGGCCTAAACAGGGGTGATAGACTAAGAAAATAGAGTGGGATGAATCAATTGGTCATTGCAAGGAGAACAAAGTTTTGTTCTAATAAGGTAAAGTACACAAAGAGATCAAAGAAAGGAAGAATTTTGAAAATTTTCCTTTTTTAGTATAAACTTAATCAACAATATTTCAATATATCAAAAAGAGGATTGAATATGAAACTGCAAATTTCAGCAACATAGCTTGTTTTTAAAGATATATATGTATATATTTATACATTATATGTATATTCAATTTTTAAAAGGTAATAACAAAACTGCCCTCTTTGTAAGACCTGGAAATATGGCTACTCAGCCTCCTCTTGGCTCCGTGTATTGAGGGGCTAATGATGATTGTGAGAAAAGCCACATCTGGGAATTGAGAGGGTGACCAAGGCTTCAGTGTTTTCTAGGGAAAGATGTATTTTCATTATTTCAAGAATATTTTTAAAAAGCACAAGAGAAAAAAAAATACAAAAGGCAGTTTATTAACAACAGAATAGGAGTTGCAAGAGACACAATGGAAGGGAAGAGTAGAATGAGATAGAAACACAAGAGAGTTTAGCAAGACTGCCATGGATAAGTATGAGGAAGCAGAGAGAAATGTGATCACTTTCCTGGTGGAAAGGTGACTTTTTTGTAGGCAGGCAGTCTATCACTAGGATTTTGAATTGTTTAAGGTCAAGTAGATCATAGTTGTTGGCTCTGGAACAAAAGGAATCCCATCACAAAAAGCTATTATGGTGATAGGAACAATCAACGTACAAAATCCAGAAGAACAGAATGACTCTAAAGCATCTATGAGCACAACTTCAAAGGAAAACACAGAATGGGCACAAGTTTAACTAGAATTCCTGAAAGAGATGAAGTCAAAGTTTAAAAAAAAATGTTTTTAAATTTTTTACAAATAAAATAAGAGTACTTGTGGAAAAATTGAAAAAAAAAAAACCCCAAAAAACCAAGACTTATGAAAGAAAGATTTAGAAAGAGTATTAACACAAGCAAACCTTTGCAAAAGCAACAAAATCCCTGAAAATTTGAGTAGGCCAAATGTGAAACAAGTATATTAAGTCAAAATCAAAAGCCTAAAAAAATAGAAAAAAAAAAAAAACATAGGATGGTTACATGAACAAGATGAAGGACTAAAAATCTTCTCCAATCCTCATAACCTCTTAAATATCTCAAAAATAGGAATGTTATGCAATTTTAAAGCACTTTTACTTGTTTGCATAGTCTAAGACACTAAAAACCCCCAAAGGGAAAAAACCCAAATGAATTCACAGTAGAAAAATTGTTTAGTCCTGTCCAATTTTTTGTGATCTCATTTGGGGTTTTCTTGGCAAATTGCCATTTCTATCTCCAGTTCATTTTACAGATGAGGAAACTGAAGCAAACAGGTGACTGAGGTCAAATTTGAACTCCAAGCCAGGCACATTATTCATTGTACCACTTAGCTACCTGTTAATACTTAACTCATTTGATATCCCATCCCTGATTGCCCAGTATGCTTTGCGATGGTATAAACTTAAGGCAGAGATTGAGGCTGGTGAAATATGAATTTTCCAAACCAAGTGGAGATTGAGATGGCTTTGGATTCCAGTCCCCAGGGAAATTGCTATCACAAGGAAAGGAGTCAGAGAGTGAGTATTTGGGGAAAATAAAGGAAAAAGACTAATATTATCAAAGATTTCAGAAGGAAAAAGACTCACATGTAGTCATAAGCAGATAACCCCACAGGGAGATTATTAATAGCAACAGATGAGAATATGACTTCTACACCAGCTAAATGAATCTAGATATCTCTGAATAAATACTGCAAGACAAAGAAAAATGAATCATTACCTGATAACATAGAAAACCCTGTTGATTGTTATAAGAACATGGAATTATAGTAGGTATTTCAAAATGGTTTAAAAGAGAAATAAATTGGGAAACAGAATTTGTGGGCATGTACAATAGAAATTACTGGCAGAATAGAAAAATAGAAAATCCACCATGGCAAATCTCATCATTGAAACAAAAGAGGAATAACTGAGTGGAAATACAAACATACGGGAAAAAAAGAATAGTTTAGAAGAAGAGAAGAAAATATTAATAATATTAAAAGGAAATTTTATCTCCACATATGCAGTATAAACATAGTTTATATACAAATATCTTAAGGATTAAAAATCTCCCAGAATGATAAATCAAAAAAGCTGAAAGCCATAATGCAAGAACTAGTGCAAAAACCCTACCCACTATTCAGTAAATAGTACAAGAAGACTAAACATAGAAAACAGAGTACCAGTAGAAAGAATCTACAGATTACCTCCGGAAAACAACTAAAATGATATGTTGCAAATTCTAAGACACATAATGGTTTAAATGTAACAATTTCAAAAAATTCAACACATTCTGCAAGCAATCAGTAGAAATATCTTCAAAGTAAAATTATTCAAATTACCTAAAATAATTCTATGCCTACTAAAAAGTGGAGGAAATAATGGAATAATTTGTTTTAAAAAGCAGTAAAACCCAAAATGCAATCCAAAGTGACATACTTTGCAAATCTGAATCTATTCATTAAAGAGAAAATATAGACATTCAATTCTAGAAGGAAAACTGAAAAGTCAGAGTACTAGCATGTTGTTTACAAGAAACACATTTGAAGCAGAGAGATATACACAGAGTAAAGATAAAAGTCTGGAGCAAAATATATTATGCTTCAGTTGAAGTAAAAAAAAAAAAAAAATTGGCAGGTTTTGTTCTTTTGATGTCAGGTCAAGCAAAAGCAAAAATAGGTCTAATTTAAAAAGGTAAGGAAGGAAACTACATCTTGCTAAAGGGTACCATAAATAATGAAGTAATATTGATAATAAACCTATATTCACTGTGTGGAATGAACTGAGTGAAAACCATTTCATGGGAATATGGCCTTAAACTATTCCATAATTATATCTTGAGACTTTTGCAATAGCAAGTTGAGTTATAGCTAAAAAGCTGCAGTTGTTCAATTGTGTTGAATGAACATTCCCCTCCTGTTTTCCACAAACTCTTAATTAACAATTTTTAATGCAATTTATTCTTTTGTTTCTGGGCTAGATTTCTGTGTTTAAAAATATAAGCCCTGACTTCCCGAAACAATTACAGGAAAGTTCAAGGTAGGGTAGCTTCTGTTCTATTTAACCTTGTGTTTTCAAGTTTATGCTTTGCCCTCCTTTTACTAAAAAACACCTTGTCATGGCTCTCTGCAACAAAGAATTGTCTCAAACCAGTTCCAATTGTTCACTGAAGAAAACCATATACCCCCAGAGAGAGGAACATGAAATGTGGACCACAACGTAACATTTTCATGATCTCTACTGACATTTGTTTGCATTGTGTTGCCTTTCTCTGATTTTTTTTTTCTTGTAGATAGGATTTTTCTTGCATAACTTCTCAAGCATTTCAACATTATTAGCATGTAGTGGACTTCCTGCCATCTAGGGGAGGGGAAGGGACTGGGGGTAAAATTTGTAATGGAAAGCTTTGTAAAGATCAATGTTGGGGAACTACCCATACATATGTTATACAAATAAAAAGCTTTAATAAAAAAAAAAACAAACACCTTGTCAGATGTGAAATGCCCTTTCTCAAAATATTATAATAAACACTTTTTACTTTTTCGTACAAGCAAAGAGCTTGTTTTTGTAGTTGCTACTGTCCCACACGGTTTGGGCTCCTCCAGGATATTTCCTTTTTACGAGGGTTCTCTCCTATACTGAATTCTTGGGCAAACACCTTCCAGAGAGTTCTGCAGTGGCCTTGGATTTGCATCAGGAACTCTTGCTCTGATTGATAAGCTCCTTAAGACAAACACTGAGAAAGCAAAAATGGAAGTGGGACAGCAAAGATAGAGAATTAATTCAACCCAGGAAATAAGCCAGCTGAAAGAAGTTTGACATCAGTCAGATAATTTGTGCACAATCCAGGTAGAGAAGTAATTAGTGAGTGGGGAGAGAATTATCAGTTCATGCCAATCTCTCCAGGCCTCTCTGAAATTATCCTGCTGGTCATTTCTTACAAAACACAAATATTCCATGACATTCATATACCATAATTTAGTCAGCCATTCTCCAATTGATGGGCATTAGTTTCCAGTTTCTTGCCACTACAAAAAGGGCTACCACAAACATTTTTGCACATGTGGGGCCCTTTCCTTCCTTTAAGATCTGTTTGGGATATAGGCCCAATAGAAATACTGCTGGGTCAAAGGGTATGCACAGTTTGATAACTTTTTGAGCATAGCTCCAAATTACTCTCCAGAATGGTTGAATCTGTTCACAATTCCACCAACAATGTATCAGAGTCCCAGTTTTCCCACATCCCCTCCAACATTCGTCATTGTCTTTTCCTGACATCTTAGCCAATCTGACAGGTGTGTAGTGGTACCTCAGAGTTGTCTTAATTTACATTTCTCTGATCAATAGTGATTTGGAGCTCCTTTTCATATGAACAGAAATGGTTTAGGTTTGTTTTTGTTTTTGTTTTTGCTTTTTGCTGAGGCAATTGAGGTTAAGTGACTTGCCCAGGGTCACACAGCTAGGGAATGTTAAGTGTCTGAGACCAGATTTGAACTCAGGTCTTCCTGACTTCAGGGCTGGTGCTCTATGCACTGTGCCACCTAGCTGCTGCCCCTACTAGAAATAGTTTTAATTTCATCTTCTGAAAATTGTCTATTCATATCCTTTGATCATTTATCGATTGGAGAGTGGCTTGAATTCTTATAAATATGAGACAATTCTCTATATATTTTAAAAATGAGGCATTTATCAGAACCCTTAAATATAAAGATGATTTCCCAATTTATTGCTTCCCTTCTAATCTTGTCTGCATTAGTTTTGTTTGTACAAAAACTTTTTAACTTAATATAATCAAAATTATCTATCTGGTGTTCAATTAAGAGTTCCAATTCTTCTTTGGACACAAATTCCTTCCTTCAATTGGATATAAATTCAAAGGAGCCTTCCATACCTGTGTAATGCTCCGAGAGAAACTGAGGCAGTATCACACATTGGAGATTAAGTAATATTTTATTGATGTTAATTCAGAGTTTAGAATTCATAGCTATGGATCAGGACTGCTGGGATTCTTGTCTCAAAGCACACAGTCCATTGAGAGTTTAGACTGGCAAACATTAGCCAGCCAACTGGATCTCAAGTATCCAGCAATTAGTAAATTTGGTCCCAGGATTCTTATAGGGCTCCCGGTGCTCAGGGGAACAAAGAGCTCACAAGTCAGAAGGAGGGTTTGGGCACTGGGGGAATTGGAGCTCCAGGAAAAGACTATCAATTCAGTTCTTACAGGTTGGGGGTGGAGGAAGCTTGGGAAGGCACTAGGAGATAGTAAGTCTGAAGCCAAAAGATAAGGGGTATCTCTAGGGATTTGAGATGGACCATCTGGAGGTTTTATGACTTCTTTGGAATGCTAGCCCAATTATTCCTGATGGTCAGGAAGTGGGGGGGGGGTTGCTACTGAGGCAGAACAATTAAGGGAAACAGAAGCAGCAATTGAGGGAAATTGAGGCATGGAACTGTGGCACAACACCTGGCAGGCCAGTTCCTAAGGTTTTAGCTCTAGAACTCCTTTTCTTGCTTTCACTCCAAGATGGGGCTAAGAATGGGAGCTTATTTTAGAAAAGTAGTTTTGTTTTTGAGTGCACTTGTATGTATATATGTGTATGTGAGTGTGTTTCTTTTGGGAAATATGCAGATATATGCATCTATCAACAGATAGATGAGGAGGCAAATATTCATTTACCTCTTATTTAGAATATAATGAACACCTCTTTTCAGATAGGAAACTGCAAGATCTTACATCTACTGAACACTTCTCCTGATTATAGAAATTTGCCATAAGAGAAAAAAAGCAGGGACATGATTGTAATCAAAAACTGGTCCTTCAGTCCTCGGGCTGACAGGATCAAGCATTCTTAGTTAAGTTTAACAATTCTACCCTATACCCTATAGGAATAATCAGATGGGTTCTTATTCAAAGGAACACCACTGGGAAACTGAGTCAGAAGGATCCCACATTAAGCGGAGGCCAAAATTGTCCTCCCAACTCTTTCCCAGATACTAACCTCCATCTCTAACAATTCAGGATCACATTCCTTTGAATAGCTTGTGGCATATTTCTTTCAGATGGTGGATTACTGGTTTGGGGATTTATCAGACAATCATATCTGAATTCAAAACTCTTAACAATATCAGCTACACATCAAATTGGGAAATCATCTTTACATTTAATGGTTCTGATAAAGGCCTCATTTCTAAAATATATAGAGAATTGTCTCATATATATAAGAATTCAAGCCACTCTTCAATAGATAAGTGGTCAAGGGATATGAACAGACAATTTTCAGATGATGAAATTAAAACCATCTCTAGTCATATGAAAAGTTGCTCCAAATCACTATTGATCAGAGAAATGCAAATTAAGACAACTCTGAGGTACCACTACACACCTGTCAGATTGGCTAAAATGACAGAAAAAGATAACGATGAATGTTGGAAGGGATGTGGGAAAACTGGGACACTAATACATTGTTGGTGGAACTGTGAACGGATCCAACCATTCTGGAGAGCAATTTGGACCTATGCTCAAAAAGTTATCAAACTGTGCATACCCTTTGACCCAGCAGTGTTTCTACTGGGCCTATATCCCAAAGAGATCTTAGAGGAAGGAAAGGGACCCACCTGTGCAAGAATGTTTGTGGCAGCCCTTTTTGTAGTGGCTAGAAACTGGAAACTGAAGGGATGCCAATCAATTGGAGAGTGGCTGAATAAATTATGGTATATGAATGTTATGGAATATTATTGCTCTGTAAGAAACGACCAGCAGGACGATTTCAGAGAGGCCTGGAGGACTTGCATGAACTGATGCTGAGTGAAACGAGCAGAACCAGGAGATCATCATACACAGCAACAACAGTATTACATGATGATCAATTCTGATGGACATGGCTCTCTGCAACAAAGAATTGTCTCAAACCAGTTCCAATTGTTCACTGAAGAAAACCATATACACCCAGAGAGAGGGAAATGAAATATGGACCACAACGTAACATTTTCATGATCTCTATTGACATTTGCTTGCATTGTGTTGCCTTTCTCTGATTCTTTTTTTTTCTTGTAGATCGGATTTTTCTTGCATAACTTCTCAAGCATTTCATCATTATTAACATGTAGTGGACTTCCTGCCATCTAGGGGAGGGGAGGGGACTGGGGGTAAAATTTGTAATGGAAAGCTTTGTAAAGATCAGTGTTGGGGAACTACCCATACATATGTTATACAAATAAAAAGCTTTAATTAAAAAAAAAAACCCAAAAAACAATATCAGCTACAATTCCAAGAGATTTTCTCAAGCAGCAAGTTTCATTAACCAAAGTTTCAGATGAATTTACCTTTCAAGGATCACGTATCCTAAATAAGTATTGACTATATCTACTTAGATTGATACCAGTAAAGAGATTTATCCTAGAAAGTTCACAGCTTATCTTTATATCTATGTAGATGGGTTTTAAATTTGGCATTATACAAATCATCTTATGTTAAGATGCTCAATAAGCAATCTACATCAAAACATGTTATTAACCATGTTCAATGGAACAAAGACATAAACCACTGTTCTCAGAATCTCCATAAATAATGGGAACGGCTTTAAAATGTCTCAATTTTACCAATTAAAACTCATATAGAATATACTGCCCTAATTTCACATTAAAGAACCCTATCAGAATTAACAATAACTTCTTCATCCTAAAATATATTCAACTTTCTCCAATTAAGGAGCCCCTATAAAATATAAATAAGAGGTACAACATTAATATTGTTAAAATTCGTCTAAGCACAAACATTCCCACCTCCCACCAAAACATTAACAATCCATTCTTGAGGTTCCTCCACGGATCCTTTAAAACTGGTGTTCTCAGCCTCCAGATTACCAGACCTTCCAGATGAATTAGATAGCAATGTCCTTCCAGTCTGCTTCTTCCAGGATTTAGTAAACGCCCATTGTCCTACAAACTGCAAACTCCAAAGGTGTTGTCTGGGCCAGCACTCCTTGTTTCCTAAGGGCTAAAAAAAAAAAAGGATGAGGACATGGCCAGTATATAATTTGCTAAAAACTTATCCCCACTGGTGTCATTTCACCAAAACCTAAATATTCTGGAGCCAGGCTCCCTTCCTATGAAGGGACACCTTCTCAACACTTTCCCATCTATCTTTAGATATATTGCTCACCTTTCAGGCACAATTTGTTCTGCAATTACACACATGCCCATATGCCAAACCTTTCTGCCTCTACTTCTTTGTTATTAATATTCTAAATAGCTTTGGACTAAATTTCAAAAATATGTATACCACATATCCAGCTGGATTGACAAAATGTTAAAAGCACAGCTCATACAATTTTACAAATCGTCCATTATACAATTTAGCAAGCAATATAGTGGCTTAAATATATTTCATCTAATTAGGAGATACAAACATGTTATAGTGCCAAGATACATAGGCGAGTATAAGCTGATTTAATTTTAATTGGAGATTATCAGCCAGCATGATCCCAGGCATGCTGCCCAAATCTAACAATACCAAACAGTAGGAGGTGGAGAGTTTATAAAGGCTAAAACTACAAAGAGGAGGAGATTTTATAGCATAGGTGGGAATTACAGAAGTAAGAGGTAGAACAAAGGTTACATTTCTTAATGCTAGGCAGAGACAAAAGAATGGCACACATGATCACAAGTTTTGGTTAAGAGACATACTGAAATGTAAGGCTTAATGAGCATAACCTTGAACAAAAGTCCCAGCTTGCAGGTGTTACTTCCAGATTTCAAGAATGTTTTCAGGGAGTTGCATAATCCAGGAAACACCAATCTTCACATAATCAAGGGATTGTAATACCATAACTTTGACTCTACTTGAGACTGGATAACTTGAACAAGACTAGAATAGACATGGGGGCTATGGTGAGAGTGAGGAGAAAGAGAAACAGTGGCCCCATAAGGGATGAATTAAACAGGGACTGGTACCAGTTGGTCCCATGACTACTCTACATGCCTGGACTCTACATGTCTGTCTTATGGACAAGAGCCAGCCTCTCCCTGATAACCCCAGAGTTGTTAGCATAAAAACAGCCTTCCTCATTTAGGGCAGCACAGAGGCTTTCCCCGTTGCAAGAATAGCAGGTCAAGTCCCATCCAGTTCTGGAGTACCATCTCAGCCAGGGAATCAACCTGGCTTTCCAGTTTTGAGAAGGATGATTTGATGTGAGTTAAGTCTTCTGGTTATCTGTGCATTCAATTAGGCATAGCTGGAACTGCTTTTAAAGGGAGGTCTTCAGGTTGTGCTAGCCAACCCTAACCCTACTATGAGGGGAAGGAGCTGCACTGCAGGAATGCTGTTGGTGAGAGCCCAAGGGAGAAAGGTAAGACTTGAAATAATTCCACCCATCCCTGCCCAGAAGAATAAACCACCAAGGGAGAGCAACTCTGGTAGCAGAGTTAAAGTAGAATCAGCAATCACAGCTCAGCTGAAGTTTAAAAATGAGTGTACTGCTGGAAATAAACCAACCAAAAATAAAGCTGAAAGGGATTGTGGGGAGAGCTTTTGACAGGAACTGGTGAGTTGAAAGGGGCAGTAGTGCCTCAGGCAAATTGCAACTGGCCCAAAGGGATTAGGTGGGACCAAAGTTCTTGAAAGGATTATTATGGTGGCTAGAGAGATACCTATAACCTGCTGCCAGAGTTTTAGCTTCTGTCAAGTCCATCTTCATCTCCCATCTCTCCACCAGCTGCTGTCCCTTCAATCTAATTCCTACTTCAGTTGTCTGGTGAAAGTGTTTTCCCCATTTTTTCAAGTGCTTTGGGGAAAATCCACCAAGTTTCCTGGTCCCTAGTCTCTCATCCCCCCTTTTGCTTTGCAAAAGGAATCATCTGAGGGGCAGTAGACATGGTTCCAATTGTCAAGTAGCTACTCCATATATATGAATTAAAGTTCCTATACATGACACACTACTAAAGTTGGAATTTTATACTCTGGTATTTATCTAAAGATCCCTCAAATAATTACATGTTCTGAAGGGAACATTGTGTTCAATTAAATAATGCAGATACATTCTATAATTTGACAAATATCAAACTGAATGGTTAGTATTGAACTTTGTCAGTAACATTTACTCAAATCATAACCCAGTGTCTCCCATCCTAAGTCCCAAACACATTGTAACAAGGGACCCGTTCAGAATATGGTGTTCAGTCACCAATTCCAGTTCTCTCCCAATTCAATGCGGCCCAAAGTCCTTTTTGGGACAGGGGTGACAGTCTCATCTTTTGAAACTACTTCCTACTAAGAATGGGCATAGAGCTGGGTCATCCCACATGATCCTTTTTTTGGGTGGGGGAGGAGAGGAGAAGGGTATGCTGGAACTGTTTGAAGTGTTCAGTGGGTTGATCCAGGTCTCCAAAGGTTGCCAATACAGCTATAACTGAATCTAAAATAAAAACTAATCTAACAAATAGAAGTTAGAATAATCTGAGGCAGAAGACATGTCCACAAGGTTTGCTATAAAATGTAGAGAGTCCAATATAGATTGGCCAGCCATTTTTCATGTAAGGAAACATGTCTGTGTCACAAGACACAAAATAATGACAAATGTTAAAGATGTATCTGCTGTAGTCTCAATAAACTATTAAGTAGCAGTTAGGTCCCACAGACAATTGTGTCAATTGCTCTTACATTATTTTAGAAACCTTTAAGGACCTTATTACCTACAAACACAAATATCTAGTAACTGATAGATGACTAGGCCAAATACTTATTCACTTAATTATTTAGGATATAATGACTATATATAGTCAGATTGGAAACAGCCAGGTATTATATAATTGAATTATGCTCATTGATCTATTGACCATTTGCTCTGATTTTAGAAATTTGCTACAGGAGGAAAAACAGGGTCATGTTTATACTACCAAAACTGGTCCTTCAGGCTTGGGAGCACAAACATGACAGGAGAAAACATTCTTAACTCTGACAACCAATCATATAGTAGCAATTTCACCTCATTAGAAGTTTCATCAACCAGAGGCTTCAAGTCTATATAAAACAAACAAAAATCTTACAAACTATTGTGCATAACTAGTACAGGGATATCAGGTTAAAATCCTGCTGTAGGTACTCCAAGAAAGTTATAGATCATATTTGTTTCATATTCATTAAACAAGAAGACCATTATGCACTTAAATAAATTTTAAATAATTTTCTGAGGACAGATGGAGACCTTGATAAAATAATCATTTCAGAGACCTTGTGATTCTAATAAGCCTCTTAAAAGTTCCTTGCATTGGGGCAGGTAGATGGCGCAGTGGATAGAGCACCAACCCTGAAGTCAGGAGGACCTGAGTTCAAATCTCGTCTCAGACACTGAACATTCCCTAGCTGGGCTGGGCATTCCCTAGCTAGTGACTCTGGGCAAGTCACTTAACCTCAATTGCCTCAGCAAAAAGCAAAAAAAAAAAATTCCTTGCATTGCTAAACAGTAGAATCTTTGATACAGCATCAAAATGACCTTGCCATGAAGCAAACATAAACTTATAAAACAAAAACATTCAGTTATGAAAACCATATAAAGATAAGCTATTCCTTCAAATAATAAAAGAAATTAAAAGTAATTTTACTTAACTAGCAAAAAAAAAAGGGGGGGGGGAGCTCCAGTGAGTGGAGTTTGTTTTTTCACCTTTAAGAAGTAGCCATACCCAGTGGGGGGAGGGTGAGTTAAATCTTTACCTTTACAAGCCAATAAACCTTTCCTTTTCTCCTTCCCCTACTCCATGTGGTGTCTCTCCTTTTAAGATTCACAATATAGCTATCATATCTAAATAACTTTACCAAATTTCATAAAGCTTATATACATG
>JAJPUD010019908.1:0-25662 GCA_023553655.1 Myrmecobius fasciatus
GCTGAAGATGGTGGACTTGCTGTACCAGATCTAAAACTATATTATAAAGCAGCGGTCATCAAAACCATTTGGTACTGGCTAAGAAATAGAGTAGTCGATCAGTGGAATAGGATAGAATCACAAGACAAACTAGGCAATAACTATAGCAATTTGGTTTTTGATAAACCCAAAGACCCCAGCTTTTGGGATAAGTATTCACTATTTGACAAAAACTGCTGGGAAAACTGGAAACTAGTGTGGAAGAAATTAGGGCTTGACCCACATCTAACACCACATACCAAGATAAGATCTAAATGGGTTCATGATCTGGATATAAAGAGTGATTTTGTAAACAAGTTAGAGGAACATAATATAGTTTACCTCTCAGACCTGTGGAGATGGAATAAATTTATGTCCAAAGAAGAACTGGAACTTTTAATTGAAAACCAGATAGATAACTTTGACTATATTAAGTTAAAAAGTTTTTGTACAAACAAAATCAATGCAGACAAGATTAGGAGGGAAGCAATAAATTGGGAAATCATCTTTACATTTAAGGGTTCTGATAAAGGTCTCATCTCTAAAATATATAGAGAATTGTCTCATATTTATAAAAATTCAAGCCATTCTCCAATCAATAAATGGTCAAAGGATATGAACAGACAATTTTCAGAGGATGAAATTAAAACTATTTATAGTCATATGAAAAGGTGCTCCAAATCACTATTGATCAGAGAAATGCAAATCAAGACAACCCTGAGGTACCACTTCACACCTGTCAGATTGGCTAAAATGACAGGAAAAGTTAATGATGAATGTTGGAGGGGTTGTGGGAGGGCTGGGACACTGATGCATTGTTGGTGGAGCTGTGAACGGATACAGCCATTCTGGAGAACAATTTGGAGCTATGCTCAAAAAGTTATCAAACTGTGCATACCCTTTGACCCAGCAGCATTTCTATTGGGCTTATATCCCAAAGAAATCATAAAGGAAGGAAAAGGCCCCACATGTGCAAGAATGTTTGTGGCAGCCCTTTTTGTAGTGGCTAGAAACTGGAAATTGAATAGATGCCCTTCAATTGGAGAATGGCTGAATAAATTATGGTATATGAATATTATGGAATATTATTGTTCTGTAAGAAATGACCAGCAAGATGATTTCAGAGAGGCCTGGAGAGACTTACATGAACTGATGCTGAGTGAAATGAGCAGAACCAGGAGATCATTATACACGGCAACAACAGTACTATATGACGATCAATTCTGATGGACATGGCTCTCTTCAACAATGAAATGTTTCAAACCACCTCCAATTGTTCACTGAAGAAAGCCATATACACCCAGAGAGAGGGATGCGAAATGTGGACCACAACATAACATTCTCATACTCCTTGATTGATGTTTGCTTACATTGTGTTTCCTTTATCTGATATATCGTTTGTGTAGATAAGATTTTTCTTGCACACCAATGATAAGTTTGGAAATATGTATACATATATTCAATTTGCCAATATTTTAACATAATTAACATGTAGTGGATATCCTGCCATCTAGGGGAGGGGTGGGGAGTTGGGGGGAAAATTTGTAACGGAAAGCTATGTAAGGGTTATTGTTGAAGAATTACCCACACATAAGTTATGCAAATAAAATAAAATTAAAAAAAATTTTGCTTATGTTTTGGTGTTTGTTTTCTTTTGTGATACAGCTAATGTGGAAACATGTTTTTTGTGACTTTGCATGTATAATTAATGTCATATTCCCTACTTTTTCAATTGGTGAGTAACAGAAAGGAAGGACAGAATGAATTTGATAAGCAGTAGTCCTTACATGAATGTTAAAATTAAATTTAATTTTTTTTCATTTTTGTTTCCCTTTTCAAAAAGTATTTCTTACATTTTCTTCATTGTCCATCCTTTCTATTTTAGATCCCTAATCTTTGACTCTTTAATTTTATAATTATATTGTCTCCATCTTTTTTCTGTATATTTTATGCTATGAAATCTTCCATAGCAACCATTTTAGCTTCTCTTCTCATGTATTTCTTTGCTGCCTTTCAGAACTTACCTTCTTAGAAATTTTTTTCCCCATTGTGCTTCATTTCTAGAACAATATCAGTTATTACAAGTGCCAAAGAGAAAAGTGCTATAAAAGCCCCTCCCTTAATTAAGCATTTCCTTACTTATCTATATTCTATTCCATGATTAGCTTTTTTTTCCATATATGATTAAAAATCTCTATCCTGAGTCCATATTTTCCAGTTCTACTACTACCCAATATAGGATTCAAAAAAAATCAAGCACTAAATTTCCCAGATAATATCCAGTGCAAGGTACCCATGTTTCTTCACAGACTATTCACTACATCACCATTGAATAGTGATCCATAGGTATAGTTATCATTGCAACACTCTCAAATCACCAAACTAAGGCTTTCTTCCTCCTCCAACTTTTTAGTCCTCTCCTTTCTCTTCCCACTCTACTATAGATCTTTCTCTTTAGGAGACTACAGAAGTCACCTTATCCTCATTGCTACTCTTTGACTTGATACCAGAACATCATACATTTCCTCTGCATTCCATTTTCATTTCCTCCCCCCCCCCCATTGAATAAAGTTGTTATTATAACAATATTATTTCACTTGTAGGCAAAAATATTGCTTGATTCTACTCATAATACCACCTGTACTCCACCCTGTTGTTACTTGCAGCAGATTTCTATTTCTGTGTGTATATTTAGAAAGTTTCTGACTAGTTTTTCTGATATCTGTTGTTGCTGTCCTTGGCTGCTGCCTTTATTCATTCCTTCTATATTTCTGTTGTTTGGGTTGTTAGAAAAGCAAATAATCTCTTTAGTTCTAGTATTCCTTCTAAAAATGTTTCAGATTCATCTGTGCTATTGAGCATTCACCTTTTTCATGTTTTGGATTCTGGGTATCCTAAAATTTTGGGGAAACTTAAGTTGTTTAGTCTTAGATGAAAAATTTCTGTTTTAGAGAGGTTTGTGAGGTTGAGGGATCAAAGAAAATATCTAGTGTTCCATCTTGTTCTTCCCATGATCTCTTAATTGCTAAATCTTTTGCCTATTTCTTTTTAAATTGCTTTTTAATTTTATTTGTGTGTGTTGTTCTTATATCACAGACATTTGCAGATTACTCTCCATTTCCTAAAAGATCTCTTATAATAAAGTAAAACAGATAAAACCAATAATAGAGAGACCCTGTCTGGAAGTACATGCAACATTGCACATCTGTATCACCCTCTCCTCTCTATTTAAAAAGGAAACAAAACATTAATCTTATTTATCTATCCCTCCATCCCACTGGGAAAAAGTAAAGAAAAAGAGGAAAAAACTTATTTTAATCAATATAGTCAAATAAAAAAGTATGTGTGTGTTTATGTATTTCTGCTCATTTCATTCATCACTTTATAAGAGCCACAAAAATTATTTATTTTTTATAATATTGATGTCCTAATATAAACTGTTCTTGCTGTTCTACTTACTTCACTTTTTATCTATTCATATTCAGCTTTCCATGTCTTTTAGAAATCATCTATATCATAATTTCTTATAACAAAATAACATTCATATACCATGACTTAATCAGTCGTATTTCAATTTGGGTAAAACCTCTAAGTTTCTTTATTTGTCATCACAAAGAGAGCTGCTGTAAATATTTTTTGTATATGCAAGGACCATAAAGATAAAATGATGCATTTTGTATATATACAATATAAGTTTTCCATGAGCAAATTTAATAAAACTAACATTAAAGGGAAACAAGTAAGAAAATCTTTGCAGCAAGTTTCTCTGATAAAAGTTCTAAAGCTTAAGATATATAAGAAATTGATTCAAATTTGTAAGAAAAAGAGTCATTATCCAAATGATAAATGATCTAAGGACATGAACAGGCAGTTCTCAAAGGAAACAACCCAGGCTATTTATAGCATATTGGGAAAAAAAGCTCCAAATCACTACTAAATTAGAGAAATGAAAATTAAACAACTTTGAGGTTCTATCTCATAGTCATTATAATATCAAATCTGACTAAAACAGGAAAATAATAAATTTTTGAGGGGCTGTCAATATACAAGCACACTGATGAGGACTTTTAAATGAGTACAGTATTAACTAATGTGTGCCCATTGCACAAATGTACCAATACTAGGTGTAGACTCAAAAGAGATAAAAAATAGAAGAAAACTAATTTTCATAATGTTTTTTTCTCAAAGTTTATCCCCCTTGATCTTATTGCTCCATTTTGCACTATTGACTACCATTTATTTACTCTCTCCTCTCTGTGTTTAAATGATCCCAGTATCTCCATGTCTGTATGATCACTCTCCAGTTTCCATATCGTATATGTTAACCATGGGTGTTTCCCAAAACTCTGCGTTATAATTCCATCCTTTCTCCCTCTACATATTCTTTCTTTATAATGTCATTGATTCTCTTGATTTAAATAGTCACACCTATACAAACAACTCCTAGATCTAAATGTTCAGCCCATCTCTTACCTAATCTTCAGTCCGCATCATCCATTGCTTATTGGCTATTTCAAACTTGATATATTTTAAATTCAGTACCTCCAATACTGAACTGAATTTTCCTCCCTCCCCAACTCTGACCTCTTTCAAAATTACAATTTCTGTTCAAAGTAATTACCATTATTGGAGTCTTAGGTTCATAACTTGGTGTTATTCTCAATCTCACATTGTCTGCCCCATATTTAATTTGGTGCTTCCTCACTTCACAGCACCTCTTTCAGACAATCCTTCATGTCCACTCACAGAGCCACTATCTTAGGTCTAGTTCTCAGTTCTCATCAATTCTCATCTAGATAATTGGAACAGCCTACATATTGGATCTTCTGCTTCAAATTACTTGCCACACTATTATCAAATTTCCTGAAAACCAGACCTGGACATAACTCCTCTACTTAAAGCTCAAAGACTTCCTAATTGTCTCTAGGATAGAATGTGATTTATTCTGTTTAACTTTTAAAGCTCTACATGATCTAGCGTTAAGTTTTCTCTCCAATCTTTATGAACATTACTTCCTCTTGTTCCAGTTAAACTGGTTCTCCCTCTGTCATCAGACATAACCCTTCGTCTTTCACCTCTGAACTTTTGCACTGGTTATTTC
The DNA here is from genome assembly GCA_023553655.1 of Myrmecobius fasciatus. Lineage (NCBI taxonomy): Eukaryota > Metazoa > Chordata > Mammalia > Dasyuromorphia > Myrmecobiidae > Myrmecobius > Myrmecobius fasciatus. The sequence goes on from JAJPUD010019908.1 coordinate 5,120, forward strand.
ACATGGAATGCCCTACTTTGTTGTCTTTACTCATAAAGATCCTTTTTTCCATTACAAGTTAAACTCAAGCACCCCTTTATATTTGATGCCTTCTCTGAAACCTCAACTACTAGCATCTTCGTAACTTTTTGTATATTTGTATTTATTCATCTCGCATTTATGCAGTATGTATTAATCTATCTATTTGTTATCTTCTTAATTAGATGAAACTTGTGATCAGGGATCCAGATGAGCTTTGCTATTTTCCTTCTCTCTTACACATTAATCCTACAAATATCCTCGATATGCCCTTGTGCCTAGAAAGTGCACCTTCCATAGGCCTATGAGAACCATGGGCAAAATCACAGCAAAGTACAATCATCTATCTAGATTTGAAATATCCCAAGACTTATCTAATCTAACCTGATTATTTTGTAGTTGTTTCATTCTTTTTTATTTATATCATCAGAGTCTAGAATAGATCCTGGTAAGTATCAGCTACTTAATAAATATTTGCTGTCTGACTGACTGAATAAATTAAAAAGGATTTATTGAGCACTTACTATGCAAAAAGTGTAATGTTAAGTATTGGGGTAATAAATTGGAAGTTCATAGTTCCTGCTCTCAAGGTGCTCATATTCTAATGGGGGATATGACACAAATAGAAGGTTTCAACTGCAAATCAGATGGAAAGATCCCATAGTCCTTAGGTACAGATGCACAGAAGACTAATTTTCCTTGTGTCATTTCTATTGGAAAAAACATATCAATCTGTAATATATATGTATATGTATATATATACAATATGTGTGTGTAACATATTCATTAAAATATATAAATTTTGAGGTTGAAGAATTTGCCAGAGAGGACTCTTCTTTCTGAGTTTTCAGCATTCATTATTGTGAGCCAGGCTGCATCCTGACAGTTGTTGCTGCCCAGGATGATGACTATAGGTGATGTTAAGGCTCATGGGTTGTATTCATCAGAGTCTGAGTAGAGAAGCTAGTCAAAGCGGTGATAGTGGAGCAATTTGCCTGGAACATGTCATCTCTAAACTTTCCCCCAGAGTCAACTTGACTGACTCGCTTGCCCTTTGTGTTACAGTTGTTTGGCACTCAAAAGGAATGGTTTGATCCCATCTTCATAATGATGACTCTGTAGGGTAGGAGTAAAGGAGGTGTGATGGTCTAGGGAATGGGAGGCAGCTGTCTTCTCAGGGATCGTGTGTTGGTGACAGTTGTTAACAGATTTCTGACTATGGAGAGTAAAAGATACAAGTAGATTTGTTTCATGTATGAGTTGGACTAAATAGAGTACCCTTCTACCTCTCAATTTTTGAGATCTGTATAAATTAAAAAAAACCTATGATCTGTAAATGTATAATATATATAAAGGATTTTCCTGTGAGATACACAAAGAAAATATTATTGTGTCTATTTTATAGTTGAGAAAACTAGCACTTGGAGAGGTTGTGACTTGCTTATAGTCTCATAGCTAATAAAGGTTGAAGCAGACATTCAGATGCAGGCTTCCTACTACCATGTCCAGCTCTCAGCTATCATTCCACTAGATTATGCTACTTTTAAACAAGGACTATGGTGCTTAGTTAATATTTATTAAATTACTATAGTTTTGTATAGAGAGATTTCTTAATGTAAAATGTCTCTGTAAGGCAAACTCAAGTAGAAGGGCATCTGCATAATTCATATTAAACTCACAGAAACATTCAGAGTTGTTTTTTTTTTTTTCCTGGTTTCTGGCAGTAGTTGAGGTGGGGTTAATTTGAAAAGATTGCATGAAGAGCTTCTATGGAAGTTGGAAGATGAATTCAATTTTTTAAAAATGATGTAGGGGGCAGCTAGATGGCTCAGGGGATAGAGAACTGGCCCTGAAGTCAGGAGGACCTGCGTTCAAATTCAGCCTCAGACACTTAGGAGCGGCTAGCAGTGTGATCCTGGGCAAGTCACTTAACTCCAATTGCCTCAGCAAATAAATAAATAAAAATAAAAATGAGTGGGGAAGGTGGAAGAACTTGAAATTTAGTTTGCTGAGGGCAACATTCCAGACAGATAAGTGTATCATAAACAAGACAAATCATAAACAAGAGAATGGTAAGTAGATATGTTTTCCTAAAACTGAGAAGATGATCCACGAAATACAAAGCATGAGATGAAAGCTGTTTATTGAGTTTGGGAGAACTTAAGGACAGGACTTGATATTCTTCTTCCCTTTCTCTCAATGGTCTCTCAAATGCCTTTGCTGTGTCCCCATGATTAGGTTGAACACCAACCTTGGATTTCCAAGTCTAATGGGACAAATTACATTATAATAAGTGGATGCATCTAAAGTTGGGGGAGACCTTAAGGGCCACACAACTCCAAGTCTTCATTTTACAGTTGAGGAAACTTTGTTCCTATAAAGTAAGTGTTTTAGAACTTTTAGAAAATCATTTCAGATTTATAGAGATCATTAAAGGATATACAGTTTAATTCCCCCCTCCATTTTACACAACAAGAAATTGAAACTTAAACTGATTAAATAATTTTCCAGGGGCCCAAAAGTAGTCTGACTGGCAGAATTAGACTGTTTTTGATTTACCAAAGAAGAAATTAAGACCCAGAGGGATTCAATGTTTTATTTAATGTCCCATAAGTATGGCACACAAGCTGAATTTGAACTCAGATTTTGTCTCCAAAGTGAGTGTGCTTTTACTTGGACTACATTGCATATTGAAATTATATTTACCATTTCCCCAAAGTCATATACACTTCATTTTATAGAAGAAAATAATGTGTACTCTTTCCAAGTGACTTGCCCAAAGTCACTTAGATAATAAGCAGCAGTCATAATTCACTCTCAAGTTCTCTAACTTCCAGTATATCAATAACACTATTCAAAATTGTACTTAATCATGACAAATAAAGAGAATTCAGTAGTGCTGCATGGAAGCAACCATCAGGAGGAATTATAGGAGAATTTTCTTAGCTAATGCTTTAAAAACAATTAAGCCACCATCTCCTCTAGCCCTCATAAAGGAAAAAGAGGTAGAGCTGACTCCCCTGATCCTGACTCTCACACCCTTCAGGTGTCATGTTGTGTTTTTTTCTTCAAGACTGTACTGTATAATGAATTCATTTTATTGGTATTCAGAAGCCTCATAATCCCTACAGCATCCCATTTAATCCTATAGTATTTAGGAGTAAATTCTACACCCCCATCTCTGTGAAGTTTTCCTGCTCTTGAAAAGTAGTTGTACCTTTGGCGACATAAACAATAAATAGACAGAGTAGTAATGACAAGAGTATAATAAACAGAAAGCTAGAACCAGAATGCATGCAAGCTGAGTAATGAGAAAACACACTGTGAAAACAGACTGGCCATAGTGATCAAATTTGAATTTGGAATCAAAAATGTTCTGTGTTACAAATAAAGTCAGATCTAAACAATTGGAAAAACATCAAGTGCTCTTGGATAGGTCGAGCGAATATAATAAAGATAGCAATACTACCTAAACTAATCTATCTATTTAGTGCTATACCAATCAAACTCCCAAGAGATTATTTAACTGAACTAGAAAGAATAACAACAAAATTCATCTGGAAAAACAAAAGGTCAAGAATTTCAAGGGAATTAATGAAAAAAAATGCAAATGAGGGTGGCCTAGCTGCACCAGATCTAAAACTATATTATAAAGCAGTGGTCACCAAAACCACTTGGTACTGGATAAGAAATAGAATAGTGGATCAGTGGAATAGGTTAGGTTCACAGAACAAAATATTCAATGACAATTGTAATCTAGTGTTTGATAAATGCAAAGACCCCAGTTTTTGGGATAAAAACTCACTATTTGACAAAAACTGCTGGGATAATTGGAAACTAGTCTGGAAGAAATTAGGCATTGACCCACACCTAACACCATATACCAAGATAAGATCAAAATGGATTCATGATCTAGGCATAAAGAATGATATTATAAACAAATTAGAACAATGTAGGATGGTTTACCTCTCAGACCTGTGGAGGGAGAAGGAATTTGTGATCAAAGAAGAACTAGAGTTCATTAATCACAAATTAGATAAGTTTGACTATATCAAGTTAAAAAGTTTTTGTACAAACAAAATCAATGCAGACAAGATTAGAAGGGTAGCAGTCAACTGGGAAAATATTTTTACATCCAAAGGTTCTGATAAAGGCCTCATTTCTAAAATATATCGAGGACTCAAATATATAAGAATTCAAGCCATTCTCCAATTGATAAATGGTCAAAAGATTACAATTATCAGACGAAGAAATTGAAACTATTTCCAGTCACATGAAAAGGTGCTCCAAGTCACTATTGATCAGAGAAATGCAAATTAAGACAACTCTGAGATACCACTACACACCTGTCAGATTGGCTAAAATGACAGGAAATGATAATGATAACTGTTGGAGGGGATGTGGGAAAACTGGCTCCCTAATACATTGTTGGTGGAACTGTGAATGGATCCAACCATTCTGGAGAGCAATTTGGAGCTATGCTCAAAAAGTTATCAAACTGTGCATACCCTTTGACCCAGCAGTGTTTTTACTGGGCCTATATCCCAAAGAGATTTTAAAGGAGGGAAAGGGACCCACATGTGCAAAAATGTTTGTGGCAGCCCTTTTTGTAGTGGCAAGAAATTGGAAATTGAAAGGATGCCCATCAATTGGAGAATGGCTGAATAAATTATGGTATATGAATGTTATGGAATATTATTGTTCTGTAAGAAATGACCAACAGGAGGATTTCAGAGAGGATTGGAGAGACTTGCATGAACTGATGCTGAGTGAAATCAGCAGAACCAGGAGAACATTATACACAGCAACAAGACTATATGATGATCAATTTTGATGGACATGGTTCTCTTCAACAATGATGTGATTCAAACCCGTTCTTCAGTGATGAAGATAGTCATATACATCCAGAGAGAGGCCTGTGGGAACTGGGTGTGAACTACAACACAGCATTTTAACGCTTTCTGTGAATGTTTCCATGCATTTTGTTTTCCTTCTTAGGTTGTTTTTTTCTTCTTCTCTTTCTAGATCTGGTGTTTCTTGTGCAGCAAGATAACTGTATAGATATGTATACATATATTGTATTTGTCATATAATTTATCCTATTTAGCATGTATTAGATTACCTGTCATCTAGGGGTGGGGGGTGGGGGGAAGGAGGGGAAAAGCTTGGGGAAAAAAGTTTTTGCAAAGGTCAATGTTGAAAAATCACTCATATGTTTTGTAAATAAAAACCTTTATATATAAAAAATGTTCTGTGTTGTATGGTGAGGTCATAATAATATTTAAAAAAACATGGAGGGAGAGTGGAGGAAGAAAAAAGAAAGGAAGGAAGGAAGGAAGGAAGGAAGGAAGGAAGGAAGGAAGGAAGGAAGGAAGAAGAGGATGGAGGAAGAAAAAAGGGAGAAAGAAGGAAGGAAAGAATGGAGGGATAGAAAAATGAAAGAAGAAAGGGACAGAAGGAAGAAAGAAAGAACAAAATACTTTCTAATGCATGAGTTTCAATTTTTAGCTGAGTCTTGTGCTATGGCATTTTCCTTGAGATAAACAGTGAGGAAATGAAAGAAAAAGATGTAGCACCGTGTCATATCTGGATTTAGCAGGTGAGGCCAGAAGAAGGGATGAGTGACATTCTGGGTTGCCATGCACAGCACGTTCACCAGTAACCAAATCATTTTTGAAACTGCTCTTCCTGTCCCTATCATCATCTCCTTTAATTTAAATGACATACTGTAATATTTATGACCAAACCAAATTTAACAGTAGAAGTTGAGGTTTTAATTTGGTAAGCTCTGTTTTTGCATATTCCATTAAAGATGTTTGTTTTAAAACTAACTATATACTATAGTCCCTGATAATTTCTTCCCTAATCCTACTGCTGTTAACTTTAACTGATGGGGCCTTTTCTCCTTTCAGAAATTGCATCCTTCTTGCCAATATTGGGTAGGACTGGAGTTAATAAAATCCTATTTCACTTTCTTCAGTGGCCAACAACTAGAAAGATATGCATGTCCAAATAAACAGCTATAGCAGAAAGAGTTGCACATTAGAATTATTTATCCTAACCCTCCACCTCACTTTGTTTGACAGGAGAGGAAAGTGAGACTCAGTAAAAAGAAATAACTGGTGCTCAAGAATATATCCTTTCTAGTAGCAGTACAGGGACTTGACCTTAGGATTCAGAATTTCAGTGAAGTGCATTACATTTTACAATCAACCAACAGGTAATAGGCACTTATTAAGTGCCTACTATGTACCAGGCCCTGTGCTCCTGAATGCTGAGCACATAAAGACAAAATGATGATATCCATGCCCTCTAGGATCTTTCCTTCTACAGGAGCACATTGCATGAATATGCATGAATATACCAATGCCCCCCTCTAATTATCACAAATCTTTTTGTGTTCTATCATTTCAAAGAATTTTATAAGAATGTGAGCAGAAATAGGGAATTGAAGGGAGTGGAAAACAAAAACATTAGAATTAGAATTTAAAATCTGAAGTTAGAATTTCTTGAGGATACTCCCCCCTTTACATACCCAGGAGTCATATATTTATGACTAATTCCCTATATTTTGTGTGCCTGGCTTTTAAATGGGTTTGACATTACTGAAAGGCCCCTACTCCCAAATGAAAGAAAAAGTCCAAAGCACCAGCGTACATCATCTCAATTGTTCCACACCTGACTGGTCTGGGTTCTCTTGTGATAATGGGCTTCCCAATTTTGTCTTTTCTCTGTAGTTATGGCTCTTGGGACCTGGCCCTTTATTCCAACTTGTTCAGGTTAGGGAATCAAGGGTTAGAGTTGAAAATTAACTCCTTGTGTGCTTGTGCAGAGCCGGAAATGGAAGGACTCATCAGTCCCCTTGGGATTTTTCTTGATTCAAATGCTCCTGCCTCCTGGTGAGTTTTCCCTTATAACTCTGTTAACATGGCTGTATATTTCCAGATTTCATTTAGGAAAGCCATTTGTTTATTCAGGGGAAAAAAGATGAATTCCCCAGGGCACATCAACACTGATGAGAAATACAACTGAAGTCACTTACAGTGGAGTCAAATGGAGAACAGCTAATAAAGGAGAATGAAAATTTCAAGTTGTTTTCTTGCCTCACAGCAGAAAGGGCAGCTATACTTACAACTGAGCTTCCAGTCAGAGGGAGAACTCTGAGCTCCTCCGAAGTTTTTTTTTACATGGCTGAGTCTATGGAGTCTGTAGGAGGGGTCATCTGTTTTTAGAGTTTTAGCCCAACTTTTCCACTCAGGCATTTTTGGGTGAATAGGTTTTAGTTTGTATGAAAGAGCGTTAAATAGCTAAAAATCTATTTGACCTTCACCTGTTCTGCCAGTCAGTCTCTAGCTTGAGTGTCTGAATGAAGAGCATGTCAAACTGTCATTGTAAAAAATCAAGAGAAGGGGAAAAATTTTTAAATCGATCTTTACCTCAGAAAGGCTTAGCTTTCACTGGCATCTAACTGACATAAATACTCTTCACAGGATTTCTGTTTGCTGATATTTAATTACATATTCCTTGCTTTGACTTAATAGTCAAATATGTCCTGTCTGATGAGTAGGGGTGATAGTTTCCACTCCAATTGTAAAAATAAGGATCAGATTATATTCATTTGCATCCATAGATTTTTATTAAACACATTCACCTCCAAAAACCCCACTCTATATAGCCTTGCATTTATTTTCTATTCTTAATTATCATTGTCATCATTGTTGTCATCAATCAAAAAGTATTGATTAGGTCATCAATCAACAAGTATTTATCAAGTATCTGCTATATGGCAATTGCTGTGGTTATGCTTGTTTTCAAAGAGAACAAAAATGATATCACTATGTTAAAATTGAGTTGACTGGTCAGAATAATAGGAGCTTGGAATGCTCTGCCACAGTTTGTATACAAATAGTCCTTATAAACATTTGGGGGACACAGATAGTCCTTATGAACAGCTTCTCTAATTTTGTGTATTTCTCAATTTCTTTAGACTATTTCAGTTCTGCTTTACTTATAGAGCACAATACCTTCTCTGAGGAGGGAACACTGCACTGGGTGATCTTGTGCCAGTGTCTCCAAGTCATATAATCCATTCTAAAGTTCTTAAGAGATACTTTATAGTGTCAGCCCTGAAGTCAGGAAGACCTGAGTTCAAATCCAACCTCAGACACTTAATATTTCCTAGCTATGTACCTAAGCAAAATAATAATAATAATAATAAATAAAAAAGAGATACCTTGAGAGTGTGTTAAGTATCTTTCTAGGGACAGGGGAGGTAACTCTAAAGTATAATAAAATTCACAAAGAGCTTATTTTTTTTTTTTTGCTTTGGCAGTTGGGGTTAAGTGACTTGCCCAGGGTCACACAGCTAGGGAATGTTTAGTGTCTGAGACCAGATTTGAACTCAGGTCCTCCTGACTTCAGGGTTGGTGCTCTATCCACTGTGCCACCTAGCTGCCCCTGTGCCACCTAGCTGCCCTGAGAGCTTATATTTTCAATGGGGACATTAATGTAAAGCTAGCAAATATAAAATACAAAGTTGTTTGAGAGGGAGAGTACTAGAAAGTGAGGGAAATCAGAAAAGACTTCATGTACAAAATAGGGCTTGAGTTCATCTTGAAGGAAAAGTTACTCTCTGAAGTAAAGGTAAGAAGAAAGTGCATTCAAGGCATGAGGAATTAGCAGTGAAAATGCTCAGAGATAAAAATTGGAGTGTCAAACCTCATACAGAGTTTAAATAAACATAAGAAACTAGGAAAATAAAAAATCATTAACATGGATAGTGTCTAGTACACTGAAATATTATAGTTTTTTACTTTATTGTAAAACATAAATTGTCCTTATTAAAACCTTTAAAATTGGAGACTTTTGGAGCTTACCAATGAAAAGGCATTTCTATGTCACAGGATGAATGAACTAAAAAAGAAAGGAAAAACAAGAGGGCTTACAATGGGTTAAAGTGGGTTTGGAATGTTATTTCTCCATAAAATACTCCAACTGTGAAGTCTCAAATGACCTTTCTATTTCCTGATAGTTGTATGAAAACGAAATGGTATTATCTCTCTGTCCACTGTTTTTTTTCCAAGACAAAGGTAAGATAAGGGGTCTTTTCTCCCCTAAGAAATGGGTGAACGGTATTTGTCACTCTGCAGCTTTCAATAAGTAGTCAGCTTAACCTCAGAAAAACTCCTTAGAGACAAGAGATTGTTCTTTCCTGACCAGCCTTGACTCTATTTGAGGAAGTTCAGCCCTGTTGTTTGAAGAAGGAGACAGTGGAATGGAGGTCAGCTGTAAGGCTGTATCATTTTTCTTCCTTAGAATCCCTTCACTTGGGACAGTTCTCCACCCAACAGCATGAAGAATTGATATCATCATGCAGAGAAATCAAACACTAGTGCTACATTTGTCAGTCTTTTATCAATTTTGTTAAAAAAATGTTTCAGAGTAAAGGTTTTTATTTGGTTTTGGTTTTGACTTGAATTATCCAGATAATTGTTTTACTGATCCCATTTTGTTTTTTCGGCCATAAATCTGGCAACAGTCTTCTGTCTTTACACAAAAACATTTAAGCTTTCTTCGGATTGTAACAACACATCAAACAGAAAATAAATGCAAAGGGGATGTTTATCAATTACTGAAATAATGTAAAAAGGAGATGTAGATTATATGCCAAAGTGATTTTTTATGACCTCAATCACTCATTAAAAAAATCTACAAGATATACAAAAGCATGGTATACTACATATGATATCTATTCTTTGTGTATATATATATATGTTATAAAATTCATTTATTTATTTCAGAGAATCAAAGGATTTCTAGGATTCCAAAGGTCATTAACTAATGAATTCAGTTAAAAAAAATCTAAACTATAATAAATTTAACATGTGGTTATTCAGATTTTATTTGAGAATCTCCAGTGATGAATAACTCACTATCTTCCAAGAACCTTTGCTGGGGTAGCTCTAATTATCAGTAAGGTTTTCCTTTCACTTAAGCTTAAGACTTTTTTTTTTTTACAACACATCCAATGCTTCTAATTCAAATCTATTAGAACAAGTTGATCAAATATCTATACGTAAGAAAAATTGTCTGGCAACAATGTGAAAAGTAAATTGCAAAGGATAAAGAGTAGAAACAGGAGGATTTGTTGGAGCCTAATATGGTATACTGGCATGTGTTAATAAAGGTCTGTGTAACGGTAGTGGCAATATAAATAGAAAAAATAGGTTTGTTTTGAGAGGTTTTTGGAGAAATGAAATGAAAAGAACTTGATCAAGGCCAGGATTCAGATATAATTTGTATTGCTTATTACCTGTTTGATCTAGAGGAAGACAATGAACCTTTCTGGGCTTTAATATCCTGATCTATAAAATGAAGTATTAGACATCTTTTAAGATCCTATCCATCTCCAAATTATTATCCCATGATTCTATGTTAACAGACTGGATATCATGAGAGATTAAAGATGAGAAAAAGAGAAAACAAAAAATAATTTAATTTTGACCATGAGAGATAAGCAGAAATAGTGAATTAAGAGGAATTTTTAAAACCCTTAGTCAATGCAAATGTTTGTCTGAGGACTTAGGAATAAAAGTTGAAAAGAAATATAGTCTCTCTCCTCAAAGATCTCACATTCTAATAGAAGAGAAAATCCATACAGGAGGAAGTCAGATGGAAAGGCCCAGTGATCCCAGGGTACAGCAGCAAAGAAGAAGGGAATGCTTCTTCATCAATATTAGTTTCCTTAATAATACCCTATCGGTTTCTGATATTGAATTATTTGATGATGCCAACAAAGAATTGTTTTAGGGAAAAGACAACAGTCTTCATTTTGGACATGTTAAGTTTGCCCTGCTAGAACCTTAATGAAAATGTCCTATAGGAAATTGAGAGATAACAGACTTATCCATGAGCCTTTGTTATTGGCAAAGAGGGAGTAATTGAAATTATGGGATTGATGAAAATGGCCAAACAGAAGAAGAATACATGGAGTTGGGAGAAGGAAAAGGATAGATCTTTGCAGAGTTGTATTATAAGCATCAGAAAGACATGAGAAACCAATCAATGAGAAAAGTAAGCAGTAGATGGAGGCAACTAGTTGCTCAGTGGAGAGACCTAGACCAGGGAGGAGTCAAGAAAATACAAAGGACAATAGTCTCTGGGATCATGAAGAATCAGACATAACTGAAACAATTAAACAACAAGGGATGATTAGAGACACAAGAGCAGCATCAGGAGTATGTTGTATCTTAAGGGGCCAGAAAGGAGAGAATATCGAGAAGCAGATCCTCAATAGTGTCAAAATCTTCAAAGAAGTAAGTAAAGATGAGGTCTTTAAAAATTTATTTATTTTTAATACATATTGCTTTAGAAATCATGGCGGCAGAGAAAAATCAGAGCAAAAGGGAAAAATCATGGGAGAGATTAAAAAAACTACAGAAAAAAGAAGTGAACATAGTATTTGTTGATTTCCATTCAGTCTCCATAGTTCTTTTTCTGGATGCAGATGGCATTTTCTATCTAAAGTTTATTGGGATTGTTTTGGATCACCAAACTGCTGAGAAGAACAGAGTCTTTCATAGTTGATCATCGCACAGTCTTGCTGTTATTGGGTACAATATCCTGGTTCTGCTTGTTTCACTCAGCATTAGTTCATGTAAATAAATCTTTCCAGATCTTTCTAAATCAGTTTGTTCATCATTTTCTATAGAACAATAATATTCCATTATCTTTACATACCACAACTTGTTCAGCCATTGCCTACTTGATGGGCATTTACTCATTTTCCAATTCTTTGCTATCACAAAAATAGCAGCTACAAACATTTTTGCACGTGTGGGTCCTTTCCCCTCCTTTATGATTTCCTTGGGATAAAAATTCCATAACAGCACTGCTGGGTCAAAGGGTAAAAGCAAGAGCTTAAAAAAATCTTTAAATTTGGATGTCTTTGCTTACATTTGAGAACATAGTTTTATTTTTTTTTAATTTTCTGTTTATTTAAGAAAATAAAATAGAAAAAGACAAAAAATAAAAATAAAACAAAGCATAACATTGTCATGTGTGTGTGCAGCAGAAAGCCAAGAATTCAAAATACATAACAATTTCCAGTTCAAGAAAGAATATATAATAATAAAGAAATTATTTCCATGAATGTCCATTCTCCTAGGATTAGATACACTCAAGAAGGTCTTTAGATAGATAGGGACAATTTAGAAGAGAGTGTTTGAAGATGCATAATAAAGAAATGATGACTAGTGAGCCTACTCCTGGAGGTGGCAAGGGGAAACAATATCAAGTACATGGGTATGAAGATTAGCCTTAGTGTCAGGGTTACTCCTTTTGAAACTTAGCAATGAGAAAAATATGCAATGATGTTAAAGAGTTCTGCAAAGTAAAAAAAAATTAAGGGGGGACATAGGGAGCAATATTAGGGAATTAACATGGACTAGTCTTAACATTCATTCATGGTGAAATAAGTGGCTGGATAATGTGTACGTCAGTGTAGAGATGTGATGTAGTAGGAACTGACAGGAAAGGAAATGACTTACAGCAGTTTTTTATGGGGAACATGATAGGTAGTGGATGTGGATTCAGGACCCCCTGTTCTTCTAGTCTTATTAATAGTAATATTAGCAAATAAGGGTATGATGAATTTTCAGAGCTATCTGAAAGGCTGGGTGCTTTTGCTTCTCATATAGTTTGCACGGCTTGTCTGTGACAAGACCTGGCACATTCAACCTATGTTCTCCACACACCAATGGCTTTCCACATTTAGATTATTTGAAAGGGCCTTTTCTTTATTAATACTGTATTACAGCTATCAATATGAATGTAAATTGAGATATTACCCTCACTTGGGGTGATAAACAGAAATATGAATGGAATTTGAACTTTTGGGACTGAATGCAGTAGTTATTTAATACAAAATTAAATGTTATCATGGGTTTGAAAAAGACTTCCATTACCCTGTAAAATGTATCTTATTTATGTTTCTAAGAAGTGCCTTAAATCAACTTATAAAGAAAAATCTGTCCCAGAGCAAAATACTCAGGTTTTCACAGTAATATCTTCTATCATGTCCTAAAGTCTTTCTGCCACTGTCTGTGCTAAGTATACATTTATTTTCCCATAAGTGGATGCTAGCCAGGTTTCACTACCTCTTGTACTTCCTTCTTTCATTTTCAGCATAGTATCATTTATCTAAGCCTTTTCCAATTAAGATCTATGGATAGTCTAGACCACACAGCTACTAGTTATATCTTGAGAAGGACACCAATTCATCAATCCTTCTATCGTGACAGAAACCTTATCATCTGTCTGCCTTCCAGATCAATTACCTTATCAAAAGAGTGTCTATCACGGGTCTTCCTCCAGTTTATCCAATTTATTAATATAATTATAACTGGTACTATGTCCAGGCTTGCCTTCATTTGCCAGTACAATAATAGGTACTTGCTTTGTAGTATGATCTGGGGGACATTCAGAAAAGAATTTCAGGCCATTAACCATATCTCAACCAATAATGCCAAATTGGTACCTGATACACTTATGGTTCCTTGATTTATCACTGAGAAAATCTACTAAAATTCCAGTGTATCTAGACTGGATAAGAGAATCTGGAAAACTGTTGAAAGAAACATCAGTAGTCACATGTTCCAATTTATATCTGAAAAGAAATCTGTTTTTACAATAGGAGGGGATATAATACCTTTGATTTCTATGGATCAAACAACATGTAGAGTGTGACATAATTTCTTGGTGCCACATTGCAGAGGGAACATTAATAAGCTTGTAGATCCTCTAGAGAATTGTTGGAATACTTTGGTGAAAAGATCTTAAGATTATGGTATATGAATTTCTGCTGGGCTCTTAAATCAGGGAAGAACAAACTTCAGATAGCTTTTGTCTTATATTTGAAAAATTGTCACACATATTTATAACTTATATTTAAAGCAAAAGTAGGGTGTATAGGCAGGAGTTCCAAAGCAACAGATTCAGGCTTGTGTAAGGAAAAACTTTTTGTTTACAATTAGAACAGCTGAAAAGTGGAATACCTTTTCTTGGAAAGTAGTCAATTATCCCTCATCAATGATCTTTAAACAAAAGTTAGCTGACCATGTGACATTGTAGAAAGGATTTTTTTTTTAATTGTGGACTGTTTTCCTATCTTACCCATGTGAGAAGTAGAATGGGACTTTTGGTCTAATCTCAATAGTGATTAGCCCAGATGTTTTAAGCTGCTCCATTTTTTCCCAACCTGAGGTGGTTCATACCTCCTCAGACAGAAGGCTAATGGGGGATTTTTATTCCAAGGAGCTTGTCACATTGGTTTCAGTCAGTGTGGAGACCAATAGGTATATTAGTTGTAGAGTAGCTCAGAACTCCTGAATTCAATTTATATACCCTTCTCAGTTTATTTAGCAGCAGTCATCAGTCATATGTTGTTACACACAATAAAAAGAGAGAATTCTTGATTATATAGGATGTACATATGTATTATGTAAGATTAGATATGATTTTCTAGAGTGGCATTTAAAATCCCTTCTAATTCTGTGGTTATTGTTATTTCTTATAAGTGCTTATCTAATCTCCATTTCAGACTTATAAAAGATGATTACTCACTAATTGACTTTATACTTTTTCTCTTCAAACTTAGGCTGAAATTGGAATGAGAGACAAGGAAATGTTTTGGATCCTTCTTAAGATTAGCTAATAATATCTTTTCCAGAATGCTTCAGGAGGTTGCTTTTGTTTGTCCTTCATTCTAGAAGAGGGCCAGTAACATCAGGAATATGAGGCCATGGCATACACATGAATTGGATTTCAGTGAGGAAAAGCCGTGCAAGATATGTGATCCACCTCAGTTTCCTTTCCAGAGCCATCTGGGCCAGTGACCAGATATAGATTAAGATGACTGGAGATGGCCCTAGATGCAGTGGGAGATCTTGGTCTTTTTTTTTGTTTTGTTTTGTTTTTGTTTTTTTAAATTTTATTTTATTTGCATAACATATGTGTGGGTAATTCTTCAACAATAACCCTTACATAGCTTTCCGTTACAAATTTTTTCCCCCCAACTTCCCCACCCCTTCCCTAGATGACAGGATAGCCACTACATGTTAATTATGTTAAAATATTGGCAAATCGAATATATGTATACATATTTCCAAACTTATCATTGTTGTGCAAGAAAAATCTTATCTACACAAACGATATATCAGATAAAGGAAACACAATGTAAGCAAACATCAATCAAGGAGTATGAGAATGTTATGTTGTGGTCCACATTTCGCATCCCTCTCTCTGGGTGTATATGGCTTTCTTCAGTGAACAATTGGAGGTGGTTTGAAACATTTCATTGTTGAAGAGAGCCATGTCCATCAGAATTAATTGTCATATAGTACTGTTGTTGCCGTGTATAATGATCTCCTGGTTCTGCTCATTTCACTCAGCATCAGTTCATGTAAGTCTCTCCAGGCCTCTCTGAAATCATCTTGCTGGTCATTTC
Organism: Myrmecobius fasciatus; assembly: GCA_023553655.1. Lineage (NCBI taxonomy): Eukaryota > Metazoa > Chordata > Mammalia > Dasyuromorphia > Myrmecobiidae > Myrmecobius > Myrmecobius fasciatus. The sequence goes on from JAJPUD010019908.1 coordinate 20,643, forward strand.
TTACAGAACAATAATATTCCATAATATTCATATACCATAATTTATTCAGCCATTCTCCAATTGAAGGGCATCTATTCAATTTCCAGTTTCTAGCCACTACAAAAAGGGCTGCCACAAACATTCTTGCACATGTGGGGCCTTTTCCTTTCTTTATGATTTCTTTGGGATATAAGCCCAATAGAAATGCTGCTGGGTCAAAGGGTATGCACAGTTTGATAACTTTTTGAGCATAGCTCCAAATTGTTCTCCAGAATGGCTGTATCCGTTCACAGCTCCACCAACAATGCATCAGTGTCCCAGCCCTCCCACAACCCCTCCAACATTCATCATTAACTTTTCCTGTCATTTTAGCCAATCTGACAGGTGTGAAGTGGTACCTCAGGGTTGTCTTGATTTGCATTTCTCTGATCAACAGTGATTTGGAGCACCTTTTCATATGACTATAAATAGTTTTAATTTCATCCTCTGAAAATTGTCTGTTCATATCCTTTGACTATTTATTGATTGGAGAATGGGATCTTGGTCTTTTTAAGATAAGGTCTTCAACTGTTCTGAATTTGACTGAGAACTCTTGCATTCAGGGATGAAGACTAGGTATAAATTGAGACAAATGATCTTCTTTTTCATACAGCCCCCCCAAAATCTAAATAAATAAATGAATATTGGAGGGGAAGATGCTCAGTTTCCGGCCAAAATGGAAGTGACTGCTATTTAAATTCAATCTGAATTAATCATGACCCAAACAATGACCAAAGGGGGCTTGACCTAGGTGATAGATAAGAGAAAAATTTTCATAGAATGGATCTTCAGGTAGAAAAGGTTGCCTAGAAAAGACTCAAGGGTGGTCCAAGTGTGTGAGGGGAGGGATAGTGGTCCAGATAGAACTCAGAGATAACTGATTGTTTGGGGGGAAGTGAAGAGGTGCTCTGAAATGAATGAGGACCAAGCAGCACCAAAGAAAAACTTATTTCTTACACACTTTTGGTAAGAGTATAGTGATATCACAAGTAACTAAAAAGTCAGAAATATGTCTCAATCAGGCAGGGGGAGGGAAGGATAAATGTGGCCCAGTGCAGGCACAATGAAGGAACCTGGGAGGCAGGACCTCCACTTACCCTGGAAATCTACTGGAAGGCTCATAGGCAAAATGCAGCAGCCTTGACTACTCTGTCCTAGTTCAGAAGCCAGTGAATCAGTAGACTAGCTGGGAGATCTCCCACTCAATTACAGAAGGCAAATAGTGAACATCTGGACCTCAGCATAATGAGAGACTTAATTATGCCCACCCAGCTTGGGAAGGAAGCTAGCAACATTGGGCCCAATGCAGCATGAAGCTGCTATGTCTTGTAGAGAAAGCTTGGGACAATCTACTCTTTTCCCTAAGAGCGGATGTCAACCTTTAAAAATGAGCAAAAAAAAAAAAAGAGCAAAAAGAAAAACAGGGAAGAACAGACCTCAAATCTTGTGAATCCAACAGGCTAATCATCTCCATATGAAGCCCCAAAGGGTGATATAAGTTTCACAAGGCTCTCTTGGAAGAATTCAAATAAGATCTTAAAAGAGAATTAGAAAAAATGGGAAAAGAAAATAAGACTTTTGCAGGAGATTTTGGGAAAAGAAATTCAGATAATTTCTGAAAGCAAATATAAAATAACTCCATTGGAAAAACAATTAATGTGGGAAACAGATTCAGAAGAGACACTAAATAATTATTGGGCTATCTGAAAACCATGTTGAAAAAAGAGCCTATACAACATCTTTCAAGAAATCACCAAGGAAAACTTCTCTGATGTCCTAGAATTAGAAGGTAAAATAGTTATTGAAAGAATTCACTGATTACTCCTGAAAGAGATGCCAAAATGAAAACACCAAGGACTATTGTAGCTAAATCTCAGAATTGACCTAAAGGAGAAAATAATGCAAGTATACAGAAAGAAACAATTCAAATATCAAGAAGCCGTAATTAGAATTACTCAGGACCTAACAGCTTCCACTTTAAAGGATCAAAGGGCTTGAAATATAATATTCAAAGAGCTTGGACTACAGCCAAGCATCAACTATCCAATAAAATTATAGTGAAAAAAATGAACACTCAATGAAATAGGTGAATTTCATTTATTTTTGATGAAAAGATCAGAGCTGAACAGAAAATTTGATCTTCAAATACATAGTTCAAGTAAAGCATAAAAAGGTAAAAAACTAAAGAAAAACCCTATCTTTTTTTAAGTTTAAAAAGTTTACATCCCTATATAGGAAAAGGATATGTTTAACTCTTGAGAACTTACCTTTATTAGGAGTATACTTTGAAGGTATAGGTGTAATTTGATGTTATTCTTATAGTATAAAAAGAAACTAGATGTGAAAACAGATTATACTGAAAAGATGAAAGGGGAGGTAAAATGGGATAAATTATATCACATGAAGAGACAAAGAACTATTACAATTGAGGGAAAGAAGAAAGGAGGATGAACATTGTATGACTCTCAATCTCATCAGATTTGGCTCAAAGAGAAATAACCATACATATTTAGTTTAATAGAGAAACATATCTCACCCTACAGGAAAGTAGGGGGGAAAGGAAAGGGAGAGGCTAATAGAGGAAAGAATAGAAGTAGAAGGGAAAAGAGACAAGTAAGGGGGAGGGACATATATTTGAGAGAGGCTGTGGTCAGAAACAAAACACTAGGAAGGAAGGAAAGGGGGAGAGGAAAGAGAAAAGTATAACTTGGGGAAAATAAGATGGCAGGAAATACAGTTTGTAATTTTAACTGTGAAGTGAATGAGGTGAATTCTCCTATATAATGGAAGGAGATAGCAGACTGGATTAAAAAGACAGAATCCTACAATATGTTTTTTACAAGAAACACATTTAAAGCAGAGTGACATATACAAAGTAAAGGTAAAAGGCTGGAACAGAACCTATTTTGCTTCATCTGCTGTTACAAAAAAAAGGAAGGAAGGATAGCAAGCCTACTCAGATCAAACAAAAGCAAAAATAGATCTAATTAAATCAGGTAATGTAGGAAACTACATTTTGCTAAAGGGCACCATAAATAATGTATTACTATCAATACTAAACATATATGCAACAAGCATCCAAATTCCTAGAAAAGTTAAGAGAGTTGCAAGATGTTAATAATTTCAAGGGAATTAATGAAAAAATACAAATAAAGGTAATGTAGCTGTACCAGATCTAAAATTATATGATAAGCAGCAGCCTTCAAAATCATTTGACACTGTTAAGGAATAGAGTAATCGATCAGCAGAATAGATTAGGTATGGCAAAAACTAGGCACCTACTAACACCCTAAACCAAGAAAGGTCTAAATGGGTTTATGATTTGTATATAAAGAGCGATATTGTAAGGAAATTAGAAGAACAAAGAATAGTCTACCTCTCAGATTTGTGGAGAAAGAAGGAATTTGTGGCCAAAGAAGAACTAGAATACATTATGGAATGCAAAATGGATCATTTTGATTATATTAAGTTATGAAGTTTTTCTACAAACAAAACTAATGCAGAGAAGATTAGAAGGGAAATAAAAAACTGAGAAAAAATTTTATATCCAAGGGTTCTGATAAATGCCTCATTTCTAAAATATATAGAGAGTTGGCTCAAATTTATGAGTATAAAGAATTCTTCCATTGACAAATGGTCAAAGGATATGAACAGACAATATTCAGATGAAGAAAGTAAAACTACTTTTAGTTATATGAAAAAATTCTCTAAATAACTATTGATTGGAAAAATGCAAATTAAGACAATTCTGAGGAACCGCTATACATCTCATCTTGGCTAAAACAACAGGAAAAGATAATGATGAATGTTAGAGGGGATGTGGAAAAACTGGGACACATTTTTGGTGGAGTTGTGAACTGCCAATCATTCTGGAGAGCAATTTGGAAATATGCCCAAAGGCCTATCAAATTTTGCATATCTTTGATCCAGCAATGTCTCTAACTGGGTCTGTATTTCAAAGAGATCATAAAAATGGGAAAAGGAACCACATATGCAGAAATGTTTATAGCAGCCCTTTTTTGTGGTGGCAAGAAACTAGAAATTGAGTGGATGCTTATCACTTGGAGAAGGGTTGAATAAGTTATGTATATGTATGTTATAGAATATTATTGTTCTATAAAAAATGATCAGCTGGATGATTTTAGAGAGGCCTGAAGAGACTTACATGAACTGATGCTAAGTAAAATGAGCAGAACCAGGAGATCATTATACACGGCAATAACAAGATTATATGATAATCAATTCTGATGGACGGGACACTTTTCAACAGTAAGGTGATTCAAATCATTTCCAAAGTTCTTGTGATGGAGAGAGCCATCTGTACCCAGAGAGAGCACTGGAGGGACTGGGTCTAGATCACAACATGGTGTTCTCACTTTTTTGTTGTTTTTTACTTGCTTTTTTTTTATTAAAGCTTTTTACTTGTATAACATATGTATGGGTAGTTCCCCATCACTGATCTTTACAAAGCTTTCCATTACAACTTTTACCCCCAGTCTCCTCCCCTCCCCTAGATGGCAGGAAGTCCACTACATGTTAATAATGTTGAAATGCTTGAGAAGTTATGCAAGAAAAATCCTATCTACAAGAAAAAAAAAATCAGAGAAAGGCAACACAATGCAAGCAAATGTCAATAGAGATCATGAAAATGTTATGTTGTGGTCCATATTTCAAATCCTTCTCTCTGGGTGTATATGGTTTTCTTCAGTGAACAATTGGAACTGGTTTGAGACAATTCTTTGTTGCAGAGAGCCATGTCCATCAGAATTGATCGTCATGTAATACTGTTGTTGCTGTGTATGATGATCTCCTGGTTCTGCTCGTTTCACTCAACATCAGTTCATGCAAGTCCCTCCAGGTCTCTCTGAAATCGTCCTGCTGCTCGTTTCTTACAGAGCAATAATATTCCATAACATTCATATACCATAATTTATTCAGCCACTCTTCAATTGATGGGCATCCCTTCAGTTTCCAGTTTCTAGCCACTATAAAAAGGGATGCC
>JAJPUD010019909.1:0-25660 GCA_023553655.1 Myrmecobius fasciatus
TTTTTTTTTTTTTACCTTAGTCTCCTTATTTCCTGTTTCAAAACCATATCAGTAGTTGAACATTAAGAGTTATATTAAGGAAGGGCCTGATAATGCTGAGGATTAATTTTTATTTACATATTTGCACAGAAGTATATGAATGTGACTAGTGGTTATTATATGCCTGATAGTTCCCCTCCAGTACTCTATTTGTGCATCCTCTCTCTCCCTCCTCCTTATAGTGCTACCAGGCCCACTTTCCCCATTAGTCCTGTACTACTGTGTAAATGTTGAGTGACCAAATCTTATTTACTGCAGTAAAAAGGAATGTACATAATACCTGAGGAAGAAGAACAATTCATTGTGGAGGCTAAGAGGCTTCATTATCACACCTGGAGATGGAGGTTTTTAGACAAGAGCTGAGGAATTTGAATAAGTCCAATATTTTAATTTTATTATATGGTTTGCGAATTTAAAAAAAGAAACCCTTAAAGAATAGTTTAAAATGGACTTCCCTCCTGAGTTTTCCTAGAGAGTCATGTACTATGGAGGCTCTTAGGGAAAATCTCAGTTCTTTGGTGACCCTGTGTAATCTAGATATTGGAAGCCTGTTGCCCTGGGAAATGTAGTCCTGGTGCCTTTAAGAGCCCAGAGCAGGCAGGAAAAGAATTTCAGTTTCAATCTGGCTTCTAAATTTGGAGTTTTGGGAAGGGAGGGATCAGATTTCAGCTGGAAGGGAAGGAGCTGACAGGAAGGCACTGCACAGAGCCTTCCCTCCCTCTTTCCCCCGTACCCCTCCCCTTTCAGTTTTCCCCCCTCCCCCCAGTTACTGACAGAGGAACCATTTACAAAAGGCCGATTCTCTTGGGAGCAGAGAGGCAGGAACGCAGCGTCTGTGAGTAATTTCCTGCTCAATATGGCTGCTCTGACTCACTCAATTCCCCTGGGGTCACTGCGGGACTGCAGCTTGCTTGCTTGCTCTAGTGCGTTCTCTCTCTTCTCCCTTTGTGGCTAGAATGAGCTAATTTTTTTCTTCTCACCCCATTCCTTCTCTTCTCTTCACCTCTGCTTTCCTAAACAATTATAACTCCTTGCAGTGACCCAGCAATAGCCAACCCCCTCAGAAATGGGCCAGTTCCCACCATACTGGTTCTTTGATTATATTCTTGTTCTCTTTTCTATTTCTTTTTCAGCTTTTGTGGGGAGGGGATTTTGAGTCAATGAGAACATGGCCAAATCCTATTTCAGCCAACCAAAGAGACATTTTTGAGAATATTTCACCAAGATACAGTGTCCTACAAGTGAGGCACCACCGTATTAGTTGGAGAACTTTTAATTTCTAACCTTCCTTTTGACTTTCATCTGGGGATATATACTTGCAGTGGGTTGGTTCCCAGAAGCCTATGGAATAAGGAATTTGATTTGCTGCAGTAGGGTAAAGCATTAGGGTTCCAAAGAATTTCCCCATTCAACTAGTTTCAACAAGCATTTAAACTAATAACCTCTTCCTTAGGAATACTTTGTGTACTCAGCACTGTGGGGGTAACTAGGTGGCCCTGAGAATAAAACAATGGACCTGAAGTGTAGAAGGCCTAAATTCAGTTTGGCTATATATCCTAGGTGTCTGACTCTAGACAAATCACTTAACTTCTGTGAAATAATATTTGTAAAGCACTTCAAAAACTATGAAACAGTGTACCAGTGCTAGTTATCATCATCATCATCATCCTCACAAAAGAATTATGTAACCTGGTTGATCCCATCCCCTTCCTCCCCAGGTCAAGCTGTGATGACACAAACTTGTAAATTAACTAAAAATCAAGCAGTAATCTATATGATTGCCAAGATGAATACTATAGATAGCTGTGACACAAAAAAAGGAAGAAGGAAAGTTCCATGAAGCTTATGTAAGCTGGACTTTGAAGGAAGAGTAAAATATGGATTGATAGAAAAGAGTAGGAGGATGTTCTAGTCAGGGGAAAGCTGCACACAGTTATGGGTGGAAGAATGGTGTATTTAGGAGCCTTTGTCTTCGCACTGCTTTCTCTGCTTCCCTTGGAGTTAAGGAATTGAATATTCAGGAAATGGAGGGCTGCTTCCTATTGAGTGTAATGATTAGTAGTCATGGTCACTGAACTTATGTGTCCAGCATCTTTGGGGTCCTAATGCTTTGTGCCTATCCCATTGGATGTGAAAGGTTACAATGGTAAAAAAAAATGCTTTTCTTGATTCAAATATTAAGTGGTCTATAAGTCATTGTAATTGGAGGGATGATGATGCTTCAGGGTATGATTGGAGAGTACCCTAAGTAACAATAAGAGCAAGAGGAGATAGGACTGAATGAATAATATCTTGAATTTTAATCTTAATTCTGCCTTGGTTTCCATAAAACTCGTTCATAATCATTATGTCCTAGTCAGAATAAACAAAGAGATAGTCCTCTCACCTCAAGGCTTGGGGTAGGAAGAGGGTCAGGGTCACATGAATGAGGAGAGAGAATCATGGTGAAGGATTTTGTTTATTTGCAGAACCTAAAAAGGAGTCCCAACAGGTAGTAGGTTTAGTGCTCTTTTTTCATCCCCAGGAACAGGGTTAATGATAATGCATTAGCTTAAGGCTGTTGCTATAATGTAGGACCTGGCATACTCCTCCTCTGTCATGCTGAGCTCTGCTCTGGGTCTTATTCTTTTGGCATATGTTCTGCAACAAGGTAGCCCTAGTATCACCAACCGTTCCATGAGATGGGGATGTCTGGATGTGTGTAAGGATAGAGATTACTAACTGTTCAGTTAGTAAATAAAAATGTGTGTTGTCTCATGATGGTAGAAAGATCTACTCAGGGAAATAAAAGCCTCTTGGCCTCCGTGCTGTGGTTTCTGATGTCATGGGAACTTCGCTCAGCAAAGCAGACAACTGAATTTTTTTTTTTCTCTCCCTGAGGGTCTGAACCACCCTTCAAGGAGAAAGGGGCCAAAGAGCAGAGTGGTCCTTGTGATTGTGCCTGCTGTTTACTGCTGGCAGGGCTCTTTGCACCTTTCTGGTTGTGGTGGCAGAGAATATTTAGGCTGGTTAAAAAAAAGATCTCAATTCCACTGTACCCCACAGACTTTTCTGCAACATGGAGTGCTGTGTACTGTTTTAGTTTCTTCATCCATCTCAACCATTCAAAGACAGAACCTCTCTGCCTTCCCTTCCCCTGCCCTTCCTTCCCAATTCTACTTTCCTGTTCCTACCTTGGGCTCTGTGGCAGGTACCAGCTGAAAGCTTCTATCAGAGGGAGGCTATCCTTTGTATTTGTGTGTGTGTGTGTGTGTGTGTGTGTGTGTGGATGTGTATATGTGTGTGAGAAGGGGACTTGGGGGGAGTTGTTTATCTGAGAATGAGTCATAGTATTGGAAAGCTCAGCAGTGTTGCACTAGGGGAATGGATGGAAGCTGCACCAACTGCTAGAATGAGAATTTTATCTTCCTGTGCCTGCTGTTTTGGTGGAGGTGGGGGAGACTATTTCTATCAGACAGGTATATGGAGCAGAAAGGTGGTTGTCAGGGGAGGAAAAGAATTCTTGCATAAAGATGGAAAGGGGATAAGCATGTATAAGTATAGATTCAGGACCAGGGTCACCCTGAATGTTTGTTTGAAATCAGTGTGACTCTGAGTCACTGTGGCTGTGGATAAACTTCCCTGCTGGCTTGGTATACCCCCTTCTTCCCCATCCCCCATGTCACTGAACTCTTCCATTGTCCCTTCCAGATGAAGACCGGCCCCTTTGCTGAGCACTCCAACCAGCTGTGGAACATCAGTGCTGTACCTTCCTGGTCCAAAGTGAACCAGGGCCTCATCCGCATGTATAAAGCTGAGGTGAGTTTCAATGGGAGATCTAGTCAACTGCTTACTATCCCCTCTGCCCACTCTTTCTATTCATGATACAATTCAATCCCTGGAAAAAATCCTTTCTTCTTCTTTATGGGTGAAATTAGGACTATAAGAGTTAGAACCCTAAATTGGGAAACAGAAGATCTGGTTTCTTAGGGTCTCCTATCTTGGTGACTTTAACCAATTCATTTAACCTCTTCTGCTTAAATCCCCCCCCCCTAAAATGAGGAGAAAACTCCTTCCCATTTATTCCATTAGGGCTCATTAGATTTAGAGGGTACATATACCCCTTCCTTCCTTGACAAGTGGTAGTGAATATTGTTTTTGCCCAATTTCCATTAGTGCCCTCTGCAGGGAGGTTTCCTCTGTCCTTAGCTAATGAAAATTTAAAAACTCAACTCTTCCTGCTTCTTCAAGTCAGTCCTGAAACTATTTGCCATGCCTGAAGAGGTTTAGAACTGGTGGGATTGTTCTTCATGACTACAGAAAGTAGAATTAGGCCTCAGGCTCTCCCTACCCAGAGAACTGAAGAACATGGATCCTTAAGAGCCTTTTTTCAGGTCTCAGACAGGTCCTGGGGATTGACTTCATTGTATCCCTTAACTGTCTAAATGGAGATGGTCTTTTTCTTTTGACTCTTAGGCATCGTGTTCTGTTTCTGGAAAGAAATGCTCTTTCTGCTTTTCCATCTTCTTAGAGGGTGTAAAGGTTATAAAGATATAAAGGGTTCTAGGTGCAACACCAAAAATTCTCTGAACTTAATCCAAGCACCTGAAAGGGTTAATGAAGCTGGAGCTGACCAGGCCTAGCCCTTTCTCTCCCTTCCTTCCACCCCTCCCCCCTCCCCTTCCTCTGAACTTCACATCCTGTGTTTAGGTTCCAACCCACATACCTCTGTAATCTAAGAGGCGTCATTCGCAGGCGCTGTGCTGGCTCCTTCCGGCTGCAGCCTAGCTAGCTCTCTTCTCTCCCTTGTCAGGAGAATAATAGGGTCATCTTTCCCTGTCCCAACCTGATCTCTTCGGGTTTGGGTAGGGGGAGGTACTCGGACTTTATGTTCTCATCACCCTCCTTCCCTTATTCCCCCCCCCTCCCCTTTTCCTCACCCTCCTATAAAACATGTACCAGAGGCTACTCTATTCTCCAACAGTCGGCCTTTTTTAGTCCTGTTCTTGTGTGCTTGTTTGGGGGACTTCTCAGAACACAGAGGCTCTGGGATTGCAAAGACAAGCATAATATGAGGCTTTTGGAAGGACTTTCATCTTCTTGGTTCCGAAGAGTAGTCCTGTTTTGGTCCTTTTCTGGCCCCAACTTTTTCAATTGCTAGACTTGAAGAAAGACCTCTCTTTCTGATTTCTAGCTTGTGCCTTAGGCATGAAAGGATGTGGTAGGAGGAGGGAGTTCCCTGGATAGCCGGGGAACTGTTCTTACCCAGGCCCAGGGCGTTGGCCTCTAGGGGGACAATTAGCAAGGCTTGGCCTTGCTGAGTTACTATGTTGGCCAGGGGCTCCCATCTGCTCCATCCCCAAAGGATTAAATTTTCCTGTCCCCCAAAGCCACGTTTTTGCCCCTCGACAGACTCCCCATTTCTATTGTTACTCCAAGTGCCTGCAGGCTTTGGCAATGGGAGAGCTAAAATAACAGGATATGTTCCTAAATTCTCTGGACTTGTTCTGGGCTTGATATGCCAGTGCCAGTGCATGATCTGGGATGGAGCTCTGTATGGGTGGAGCAGAGAGATCTTCTGTCCCCTCACCAAGCATCTTTGTCTTGGCTGATTCTCTTGACTGAGTTCTTGAAGCAAACTGACCTTTAACCCTCGCTAGAATTCCAGAGCCCCGATGGGGTGAGGGGTGAGGGAGAGGTTTTTTAAACTCCTATTACTTTCTTGATGACATAAGTGCAATGGTAGCTGTCTTTGCTTCTGTCCCCTGTCATGTTCTTCTCTGGGGATGACCTCTCCCTTCCCCACCCAACTGCTTGCTCTCTCCTGTTTGTTTACCCCCCGGAGTCTGCCTGTGATGGAAATTGTCTGGGGCTTCTCCTCTCCTTCAGCTTCAATATTCTGACATTTTATGAAGGTACTCAAGCTGGTTTTCCCATTTCTAGTGAGACTTGGCCTAGCCCTTCTTTCTGGCCTCTTGAGAATGTTGGCCTATGAAATCTCAATTCCATGTGACTCAGTCTCATGAAACGCCCCCCTACCTTTTGTAGCTAGCTGTTGAAGTGAGGAGGTAAAGCTTTGTTGTAAGTCTTATTTCATGACTACGGCTTGGAGATCAAGGCCATATTTTGGCCTTTGCACTATTTCCCTTCAACTGTGGTAATCCATCTCTCGATCTTACCCAGGAGTCATACTCCCAGTTTGTTAATGTGGTAGGAGGCATGAGAATGGGCTTTATAGAGACCTCATGCCTGAAGTAATTCACCATTCAGAGCAAATGAATAGTTCGAAGTTAGGATTGCTGTGGCTTTCTTTGAAACCCAGAGTGGAGCTGGGAGAGCTCAGGCTAGGACAGATTGGTAGATTAAGATCCGTATTCAGTTCAGTAAACACTAAGATACAAAGCACTAGGAATACAAAAATAGATATGCATATATAAATGTAGTTCCTGCCCTCAAGGCGCTTATAGTCTACTTTGTGAAACAAGATGTAAGTAAGCAAATACAGGATAGTACTTTTTCCCTCAGGTTAACACTAGATGGACCAGGAAAAGCTTCACAGAGGAAGTGGTACTTAAGCTAGGCTTTGAAGAAAGGTTAGGCATCTTAGTAGTAAAGGCAAAGGAGACAGTCCTCTAAGCTTGGGGGAATGAGGTATTTTCTGAGGGAGCTGTCAAATTGAAAGATACATTTTGAGAGTCTGTTCCTGAGTGCTTGTATCGAGAGAACACTGCCTTGTGACTGCTAGCTCTCTGTAGCTCTCTCCCTCTTCCTTTGGTATATCTCCCTTCCACATCACCAGAGCCTTTGAGCTAAAGATCTGGTTTACATAGTGTTTATGGCTCCCTTGCTTAGCTTCTCTTTTCTTGTACAGTATGTTAGGATGCTAGGAGTTTTTGTTGGACATAGCAAGATTTGAATTGGTTCTTTTTTTTAAAAATTTTTTTCTTTATTAACATTTTTTATTTGCAAAACATATGTATGGGTAATTCTTCAACATTGACCCTCACAAAAGTTTGCGTTACAGATTTCCCCCCCTAGTCCCCACCCCTCCCCTAGATGGCAGGAAATCCACTACATGTTAATTATGTTAAAATACTTGACAAATCAAATATATGTATACATATTTCCACACTTATCTTGTTGTGCAAGAAAAATCATATCTACAAGAAAAAAAATCAGAGAAAGGAAACACAATGCAAGCAAACATGAATAGAGAGCATGAAAATGTTATGTTGTGGTCCACATTTATCTCTCTCTGGGTGTATATGGCTTTCTTCATTGAACAATTGGAAGTGGTTTGAAACATTTCATTGTTGAAGAGAGCCATGTCCATCAGAATTGATCATCATATAGTCTTGTTGCCGTTGCTGTATATAATGATCTCCTGGTTCTGCTCGTTTCACTCAGCATCAGCTCATGCAAGTCTCTCCAGGCCTCTCTGAAATCATCCTGCTGCTTGTTTCTTATAGAACAATAATATTCCATAACATTCATATACCATAATTTATTCAGCCATTCTCCAATTGATAGGCATCCATTCAGCTTCCAGTTTCTAGCCACTACAAAAAGGGCTGCCACAAACATTCTTGCACATGTGGGTCCCTTTCCTTCCTTTAAGATCTCTTTGGGATATAAGCCCAATAGGAACACTGTTGGGTCAAAGGGTATGCACAGTTTGATAACTTTTTGAGCATAGGTCCAAATTGCTCTCCAGAATGGTTGGATCCATTCACAGTTCCACCAACAATGTATCAGTGTCCCAGTCTTCCCACATCCCCTCCAACATTCGTCATTTTCTTTTCCTGTCATTTTATTTTATTTTATTTTAATTTTTTAAAATTAAAAGCATTTTATTTACAAAGCATATGAGTGATTTTTCTACATTGACCTTTGCAAAAGCTTTTTTTTTTTTTTTTTGTTCCAAGCTTTTTCCCTTCTTCTCCCTACCCCCCACCCCCCACCCCGGATGACATTTTCCTGTCATTTTAGCCAATCTGACAGGTGTATAGTGGTACCTCAAAGTTGTCTTAATTTGCATTTCTCTGATGAATAGTGATTTGGAGCACTTTTTCATGTGACTAAAAATGGTTTTAATTTCATCATCTGAAAATTTTTCATATCCTTTGACCATTTATTGATTGGAGAATGGCTTGAATTCTTATAAACATGAGACAATTCTTTATGTATTTTAGAAATGAGGCCTTTATCAGAACCCTTAAATGTAAAGATGATTTCCCAATTTATTGTTTCCCTCCTAATCTTGTCTGCATTAATTTTGTTTGTACAAAAACTTTTTAACTTAATATAATCAAAATTATGTATCTGATGTTCAATTAAGAGTTCCAGTTCTTCTTTGGACATAAATTTATTCCATCTCCACATCAGTTGGTTTTTATTGTCTTGCTTTGAAGTGCCCAGATGCCTTCAGTCTAATGAGCTTAGAATTGTGAAGCTGGGTCCCTGACTGTTGCCTTGTGGACTGGTGTGAAAATGATTTCTCACCTTATCTCCAGGGGACTTGGGATAGGAATTATCCACATAATTCTGGGAGTTTTTTCTTGACTTCTTGTGCTAGAACTTTTATCCTTTATCTTAGGTCCACTGCTATTTCTTGACTCTTGGTTTTCCTTTTTATTCATACTGTTTTTCCTTTTCCTGAAGGGATACTCTGGGTGGGGTTGGATTTCTCCCAGTAGAATGTTCTCTTTTGGTAATAGGAACTCCCTGAGCTCCAAGATGGAGGGTTCGTAGTTCATTAGATAGAAGAGAAAGGTCATCAGAAAAGATGGGATCCATGTTGAAACACCTAGTATGTTCTGTGGGTAGGCCCAGAGGCGGAGAATCTTTTCCTCTAAACTTCCTCAGAGTGGCCATTGCTGATGCTCTAATGTAGACTGTCACCCTTGGCCTCATGCTTACTTAGGCCTAATTTAGAAGTGTGACTCTTCTTCCTATAGGTAAACTAATGGTTCAGAGATGTCCTTCTAGCTGCTAATATTAATTTATTTTTGTCACTCTCCTTTTTGTGTTCTGTGTGTAGTGTCTGGAGAAGTTCCCTGTGATCCAGCACTTTAAGTTTGGTAGCCTGCTGCCCATCCAACCTGTTACATCATCATAGAAGAGGCGGGGGAACAACTACCGCCACCCTGGAGGTCACCAGCTCCCTCACCCTGCTCCCTTCACTTTTCTAATACCACTTCCCTGCTGATCTCTCTGGTCCTTGAGGCAATTCTCCAGGATACGTGAACACCCACAGTGCAAGTGCTGAAGGACCCAGTATGGGAAGAATGACCAAAGTGTGGCCAGTCTCCTGCCTTTCCCCCAGAGGAGAGATGAGGGCATATCTCTGGGGAAGCAGGATCCTTATGGCTTACCTGACCCCCACCTTGCCTCTGTCCTTACCGCACTCAAATTCCCAGTCCCACTTCACGTGCTCTGTACTATCATTTGTGTGGGAGATTGATATGTTTTACTGTTTCCATTAATTTTCTTCCTATTTCCTGTTGCCTTTCTGAGTGTTGAGTAGCAGTTGCTCCTAGTGGGGGTAGGAGACCATAGCCTAATCCCCACTTCAGGGTACTCATGGACTAGAGAATGAGGGAGACCAGGAGGAGAGAGAAGCCCTGGCTGTTTCCTGGCCATTTTTTTGAGTTTGCTCCCTCCTTCCCAAGCTCTTTTTTTTTTTTTTTTTTTATACAAACCTAGTGTTGATTTCAGGAGCTCAGTTTTCATACTTGATCTACTGAGGCCTGAGAAGGGGGCCTTGAGCCAGGGACCAGTGAAAATACAAAGCTAGCAATGCCGATATATCCTGGCTGTGGTGAGACAGAAAACAATTACAATCACACACACACACACACACACACACACACACATTCTAGCTCTTTTTCTCTGTGGTGCTCGGGTCTGCAATCCTCCCTGGCTATAGCCATATTGCTTTACTTTTTTTTTTTTTTTTTTTTTTTTGCTGCTGCTGTGAGATTCTAGGATAATCCATTTCCATTCTCAGCATTGGTAGCTGCCCTTTGAGGGGGTACTAGGTTTGGGGGAGGTGAAGGGAAAGATCTCATTAGATTAGACCTCAACGAATGGTAAGGGAGATACACTGGTGGGATTTGGGACTGATCTGGTAGAGTGGCTCCTGGATTCCATCAGTTAAAGCCATCTTTAAGGTTAGACTCATGCCATCCTACTGCTTGTAGCACTATGCTGGCTATAGGTAGACTGCTGTAGAGCCACTGAAAAATAAGAACTTGTCATTTCCATTCCCTTTTTCCTCTGGAAAGCAATTGGATACCATTGGGTTTCTCCCAAGTCCAAGGGCATAAGACAGAGAGGGGTAACAACTTCCTTTGGGAAAGCTGGACTTAACACTGTTTAGAGCCATTTTAGGGCTGAGGTAAATGACTTGCTTGAGGGCCAAATTACAGCACTCTAGCTCTTGGACATTTGGGTTCAAGAATGGGGTTGGTGAACCGGGGTAGGATTGATGCTGTCAGCACTTAAGTTCCAAGTTTTCTTCAGCAAACATTTATTGAGCTCTTCCAGAGCTATTACCAAGAGCTGGATTTTGCAGGTTTTCCCTATAGAAGCCCCTTCTTCATTAAGTGTTTCTTCCTCTGCTCTTAATATCAGGGTTGTTTTTTCTTTTTCCTTTTTTAAAAAAAGTTTGATTTAGCTGCCCAGGCCCATCTCCTCATCTTCTTTCACACATCCCCAGGCCTGGGTAGCACTTCTTTTGGGGTAGGGGAACACCCTGACAAGCACAGTGTATTGGATTTCCTTTTTGGTCTTCTCTGGTCCCATTGCCATCACTGTGGATTTGAGCTGAAAAGTCATCCTGGGCCACTGACCCAGAGCAGTCTAAGGGCTTGAGCTGGGAGAGAAGACTCAAGTTGTATGAAGTTTTCCAAAGGGAGGCCAAATGTCTTCTACTAGGGCCCCTCACAGAGTTATGTAGACTGTCACCTTCCTGGCCTCTCATGCAAGGGCCTGTCCACTATGTGCCAACACCACTCCGTTTTGAGGCTGCTTCACCCTACCCCTTGCTCTTTCATTGCTGTTATGATTAAAAATCTGTTTTGCACCTGGAGCTGATGTGGATGTCTGTCTTGTATACCTTATACCATATGCCTGCCTTCTTTCCCCTTGGATAGATCTGGGATCCATTTCCCCTTATAGTTGCCTGGTCTTTAAGGTAGGTGGCCTTGGATTAGACTGTTATAGCCATGTCCTGAGATAAGCCTATTTTGATTATCTGTGTATTGCTGCTGTTGGGAATGGGCCATCCTAAAGTGCTTGCTTCTGCTTGACAGACCTTTGGCAGGGCTGAAATGAAGCTTTGGGTCTGCACTGAATAGTTTGGACAGCCTGGCTGGTCCTACTAAGTACAGCTGGTCTTTTAGAAAAGGCTGTATTTTTATGTCACGCCCATCAGCTCTGACCTTCAAGCCAAACTGGAGAGACTGGATAAAAATGTTTTCCTTGGTAGTTGCTACACTTGTACAATCTTCCTTCCTCAAAGCTTTCCTATTGCTGTGGGCTTAGGCCCACTTAGACTATATCCCTTGACTTTCTAGACTTTGAATCATTTGAACAGAGAGAACTTGGAGACTCAGGCTGCAGAAACAGCTTGAATGTCATGAAAGTTATTAAGGAAATGAAAGTTCTAATTCTGGAAGCCAACCAAGGCCATTCTAAGAGTATTAGGAAAATAGGTGGTCCACTCTAGCTCCAATAGGTGTGATTGAGTTATTATCAACACAGTAGTTGGTTCCAGTATTAAAATGGTGATTAAGGTTTTGAGGAGGCTCCTGAGGACATGTCCATTTTACCTGTTTCCCTGGCTCATAGTTGCAGGTCTGAGTGCCACCCATCCCAGACTTGTTGGAGTTGGGGGCAGGGGAAGGAGGCATTGCTGAGGTTGGCATAGAAGGTTCCCACTACTTTGTTCCAAGTTTGACATTTCCTGAGTCCTCCCCTGAGTTATTGCTTGGGAAAAAAATGAGCAGCTAGAGAATGGTGGGGCTATTAATGGAATTACAAGTTAGGCTATCTGTTTTGAGGAATGAAAATGAAATTACTTTTAGACAAAGGTTCATAAATTTAGAGATGGATGGGATCTTGGGTGTTGACTGAGGTACCAATGGACATTTAGGTGAGATATTAGTTGAAGATGATCTAAGGAAAGAACATTTCTGTATTTTCTTTTTCCAAGTCTGCTTTGGGTTTGAGGGATTTCTCAAGAGGGTCTTTCAGGCGAAAGTCCCCAATTACAGCCCAAGTTTTAATACTTGCTAACAATATTCCAACTCTACCTGTTAGGATCAAAGGATATAGGAAAAATCTGCCCACCTTTAAGGTCTCCTAACCAGTGATTTATTGAGTTCTGTGGACTTTAACTTTATTCTCATTCATGAAGCGACACTTGAAGGAGTCCTGAAATCTTGGTGGTATTGAGGGACCACAGGAGATACCTTAGTTATTTTGGGGACTATTCTGTTGCTAGAGACAGATTGCTGTGAAAGACAAGGTTAAGCCAATCCCAACTTGGCTCATTAAAAGTCATGTTTTTATAAAATAGGGTTTCATTGATTGGCAAAGGATTCTTTTCAATCACTACAATAAACTTGTTGCCCTCAGAACCAAAGGGATTGGATTGTGCTAATACTTAGGAATTTTGTATAGAATACTCATACTCTACTGAGGAAAATCTCTGAAAGTCATAGATTGAGAGCTGAAACCAACTTCAGATCAGGAAACTGAGGCCTAAAGAGGCTTAAACTGTCTTTCTCCTCTTGTTCATTTAGAAGCTTATTTCATTTTGTTTGTTCTAAACAAAAAATATTGGGAATAGATTTTTATTAAAGAAAATTTATGGAGTGCTTTAGATTTACAGCACTAGTGGAAAGACCTATGAGCTAACATTTGGACATCTAAGTTCCATGCATAATTCTCCCTTAAATCCACATTGTTCCCTGAATTCTTTTTGGGGGTACAGTTTTCTTCATATAAACCTCTTGTTTCTGGTATTGAACAATAGTGGATCAAAGTGGGTGTTGAGGGAACTGTGAAATAGGAAACAAATATAACAACAAATGAAATGGCATGGATGGAAGTATTTGTAAATTTTAGCTTTAACCCTACAATTAAAAATTTTTGGAAAATGTGGGAGAGGAAGAAGGGCATTGTGGCATATTAAGACCTATGCATAAGGAGGATTGGGATAGGATTTTGTCCTCGAATCCCCAGTGCTTAGCGTAGTGTCTGATGTTTAATAGGAGATGCATATTTGTTGATTGATTCTCCTTAAAATGAATTCAAGAAATATTTGAGCACCTATATGCTTATCTCTGTTAGGCCCTGTGGATACAGGGAAGTATGAAATATGGTTCCTGCCCTTCAGGAACTTAACAATTATTTAGAGAGTCAAGACTAATAAAACCGGTGAAGATACATGGCTACATTATGATTGAGCCTAGTGAGGGTGTAGAGAGGAGCAATACAATTGTTTCTGCCTCCTGGAAAAAGCTATGATTGGGTGACCAGAGAAACTCCTAAAGTGACTAGGGGAAAAAAGGTTGATTTGGAGATTGAGAGTTTAGGGGAGTGTGTGGGGGGAAGAGACGAGTATGAAAGAGCAGGGACGGAGTGCCCATACTTTTCCAGCCTGAATGTGCTGACATCATGATTAATTTATCAGGTGCTTATGAATATGCAGATGGAGACTCCAGTTTCAGAGAGGCTGAGCTGGGATTGGGACTGCTTCTACCATCTAGGTAGTTAGGGAAAATGTAGCTAGAAGAGTCCTTGCCAACCCCCCTCCCTTATCCTCAAAGACATGACCAAGAGTCTAGACACTGCTATTTTATCCTTTTCTTCTCAATCCCTCTGCCAGAGGACATTGCTGGAGGAGAAGGGAAGTCCATTAAGTTCTCTTTAGGTAGAGGAGGCCTGAAAAAGTGGATGATTAGGAGGCAGGGAGAGCATTGTCAGGGAAGGTGGGACCTCTGTGTAGAACTGTTCCTTAAGTTCTAGACTTTGTCCATGAATCCAGAGGCATTCACTTCCAGAGGCAACAACTGGCCCTGTTGAGTTGGGAAGAGAAATTATGGGATCTTCACAGGAAGGCTATGGGTGAATGGGAAGACCTCTATCAATAAGCATTTAAGCACCTACTGAGTGCCAAACAGTTTATATGTGTGTGACACACACACACACACACACACATATATATATATGTATATGTATGTATATTTACCCCCACAGATACATATGTATATGTATACATATACATCAATGCAAGATAATTTCTGAGGGAGGTATTAACAGCTGGAAAGACTGGGGTAAGCTTCCTATAAAAGTAACATCTGAGCCAAGCTTTAAAGGAAGCTAGTGGAATGCATTCTAGATATGGGGGATGAGTGGGGATAGGAAGGATGAAGAACTTGAATAAGGGCAGAGGGACTCCATTCCAATATTTTTCCATCTTTTTACTAATAGCTACTATAATACTACCCATATAATCCATCTTCTTGCATATTATAGTTAATCTAAATTAATTGAGACAGGGCAGGAAAATTGTTAATTGAATTTTCTAAGGACTTCCATTGAAAAGGCATTTATTAAGTGCAGACTGTGTACTGAGGGCACAGACAAAAACAAAAGTTATTGCCCTTAACCAGCTTATATTTTACTGAGGGATACAATAAGTTTGTGCATAGGTAAGTAAAATTTGAAGGAAAATAAAGATTTAGAGAGGTGGAAATGAAGTAGGGAGGGAAGTATGTCCCAGACATGAAAGAGTAAGCAGAAATCCCTATCATAGAATCCTAAATCCCCCTAATTTCGGGGTCTGAAAAATGTGGGCATTCCTTGGATTGGAAAAAATCTTAAAAATCATCTAGTTCAATGCCTTCATTCTGCATATAAGGAAATAGAGATCTGGAGAGATGAATCATGATTCATGTTGCTTATTAACCTCACTGATTTGTGATGTATCTTGCTTAAGGTTATACAGTGAATGCTTTCTGTCCACACCATACTATGTTGTTCAGCTTTGAGTATGAAAACATTTACAAAATGGATTTGTTAGATGCTTGTTGATAGTATATATCTTTCCTGTGAATACCCCTTAATATCTTTTCCCAACTCATTAAAATATAGCAGAACCAAGTATTGCCTTGGTCCACTTTAGTAGAATCTATTTAATTTGATGTTACCTTTAAAAACATTATCTGGAAGATCTTCTGGTCTGGGATAGTTGGTGGTAGTAGTGGGAATCATAAGATTCAGAGTTAAAAGGGGCCTTGGAAAATCCCTAGTGTACTCTCAATTGACAAATAATAAAATTGAGTTCCAGAGAGTTTATTCTAAGTCCATTAGATTGTTAACTCTTTGTGGACAGGGACTGTCTTTTGCCTCTTTTTGTATTTCCAGTATTTAATGCTGCATTTATATTTTTGATGTATATTTAAATCTCTCTCTCCTCCCCTCCCCACTTTGTGTCTCTCTCTGTCTTTGTCTTTTTATCTAATTTTCAATCACTTCTGAAGGCCATATGGCTTTCTCTCCTTTTCTATGATCTAGTTTTCTTTCCTTAGTTTCCCATTCCCCTCCACCCCAACCTGACAATAATCCTTGTTTGTTTTAAGACTTCCACCTGATGTCCCTTTCCCTCTCTGGGCTTCTTTCCATGTTTGTCTGCCTTTGTTTCTTTCACTCTAGTTAGAACAGTCTATTCCTTATGGCAGAGGCTCATCCTTCTCTCTTCAGTTTGTTGCTCTTGGTTCACCTCCTCCCAGAAATCTAAATCGCCCGGGTCTTTGGAGGCTTAGAGGACAACGTATGTATTTGGCAAAGCATTTAGCCACTATAGAGTAAAGCTTTCAGCCAGGACTGAGCAAGACATGTCAAGAGGAGCAAACCAGGCTTCCAGTGCCTGGCACATAGCTGATGCTTAATACATTTGTACTGGTTGGTGTGATTTGTCTAGAGTTATAAAGGTGGCAAACAGAAGTCAAAATTTGAAAGTAGGTCTTTCAGTCCTAAATCCATTACCACCACAGCACATACTGCTTCTCTAATTGTGATCAACAATTTTCATGACATATGGCATGACTGCCAGGTCTATATATCCAGCCCTAGTCTCTCTCCTGAGTTTTAGTTCTTTATCATCAACAGCCTGTTTAGATATTTTGGACTGGATGTCCAGTAGGCATCTCAAGATCAACCTGCCCAAAACAAAATTCACCCTTTACCCCAAATTTACTGTCTTCTGAACTTGTGAACACTATCCTTGTAATCACTCCTGGAAGCCCAAACATCTTCCACATGAGACCTTTTCTGATCCTTCCAGTTGCTAGTGCCTTTTCCCAGTTATCTTGATTTGTAAATTTATTTTGTATATACTTACATATGTGTTGTCTACCCCAATACAATGTGAGCTCTTTTCTGCCTTCAGGCAGGGTCTTCATTTTTGTATGGATCTATCCAATACCTAGTACAGAACATAGCACATAATGAGTGCTTAATACTTATTGATCAATTGATTTAACTGGAGAAAATGTAGGAGATGGGCTAAATGAGTACTGGCCCCAGGATGCATTTGGCAGATGAGTTTAAAAAATAAATTCTATATGTATACTTCTCTGTTGTCATGTTTTTTTTTTTTTAATATTTAAATAAGCAGGCAGATGGAGAAATTCCCATTCCATCATTCAGCAAACTGTTTCAAGTCCTGGCTTAGGGCTAGAGGAGAAACAAAAGAAGGCATGCTCCTTGTATTGACAAAAAAACTTACTATTTATTAGGGTTTCTGGTTCCCTGAAGTATTTATGCTGCAGACATATATACAACTACTGATATACAAGAAGCACATATACATGCTCTAGCACACATTTCCCTTTCAACCAGCACTGACAAGGACAGAAATAAGTATTCAAGCAATCACCACAGTGAAAGATACACATTGGTTTATAACGTTGAGGTACCTATACATGCATGGAGAAACATCTGACACGAAGTCCCTCTGGCTGTTCCTTCCTCCCGGCCCAGGCCCTCCCCAGCCCAGGGTTTCTCTTGAGGCTAGAGGCAGATCCCTGAGGGTCTTGGCTTGTTCCACTGCAGCAGGCTAGTTGCCTGGAGCAAAGCTCTCAGCCAGGCCTGAGCAAGGGCAGCAAGACAGGCATAATCCCAGGATACTAGAAGAGCCTTACCTCTGGATGACCTGGGAAGATGGAATAGTCAAGGGCTCCCTGGGGGAGGGGGTACTTTGAGTCTACTGGTGCTCTCCTTGTCTCTCCCACTTCCCTTCTACCAGTTCCCTCTAGTCTGTCTCCCCAAACATCAGCCTATAGAGGCCTTCTAGAGTTCCCTAAATCAATCAAAAGCATTTATTAAGCACTACGTGCCAGGCTTTGTGTTAAGAGCTAGAAAGAAAACCCTTAGGAGACCAGCAAGAATGCATTTTAGGAGAAGGGTCTTCTTTATGGGCTACAAAAGCCCTTCTGCTTTTGTGAGTTAGAAAAAACATCCAGTTTCTGCTTTGGGCTAACAGAAAAATGCAGTACAGGTAGTCCTCTCTAAATCTCAGAACTACTGGACAGAACAATGTCCCCCATGCTCAAGTTCTGAAGGTCAGATGGCTTTCTCTCCTTTTCTATATCTTTCCTCTAGTCTCCATCCCTTAGTTCCCCATTACCCTCCACCCTAACTTGCCAATAACCTTTGTTTCTTTCAAGACTTCCACCTGATGCCCCTTTCCACGTTTGTCTGCCTTCTCCAACAAAGTCAGCCCCCTCTCTTTTCTGCTCTTTGTTTCACTCTAGTCAGAACAGCCAATTCCCTATGGCAGAAACACCATCTGAATCTTTTCAAATCTCTGCTCTTGGTTCTCCTCCTCCCAGAAGTCTATTTTGGTTCCACAGGTAATCATCCTTGTCTTGGGAAGCTTAAGGGACAATGTATTTCAAGGACAATAGCTGTCATTGAAAAAGATAAATTTTTTTTTAAAAAGCCAACTTCCAAAAAGCAAATATCTTGGTTGGGTACTTGTATCATTCATAATACATTCTTAAGGCTTTTTAATAATGATGATAATCTGTTTGATGTCTGCATCCTGAGGGCAGGAGCTTTCTCTTCTGCTGTGTATAAAGTGTTGTGGAACAAAATTATATATAATGGAAAAACTGTATTATGGTTAGTTAGGAAAGCAGAATAGTTTCCTTGAGTTATGGGCCACTTGCCACCTGCCCTTCTCCTTTCTAGCACCCCAAACTTCTTTGCCTCTCTTGCTTTCTGTTAGACCAGTCTGTTGAGATCAGTTCTCAAACTTTTTGGTCATTTGTTTCTGCACGGGTTATAGCTTTAGATATTTGCCATGTTAGAAATGAAAATGTTTTATCATGATTATGAAAATAATGTTGACCTCATAGAGCTCCTGAACAGGTTTTGGGGTTTTCCAGGAGTTTCTGGATCACACTTTGAGAACTACTGTGTTAGCCTAATCAGGAAAAAGACGGCCAATACAAAGACCTGAGATTCCCAAGTTGGGATGCAAGGGATCCCATATCATCAGGGTGACAGACAGTCAAGTGTAGTGGAAAGACTCCCTGGAGCACAGGAAACTAGTTTCAAATTCCACCTCAAGATCACTTACTTACTCCCTATGTGATCTTCAGTAAGTCACTTAATCTCTTTGTCTCCTTATCCATAAAAGAATGGGGTGTGTTAGACTAGATCTGGGCTTCTTAAGGAGCTTGTCTTCCATAATGGATCTCTTTGCCAATCTTGGGAAACCCATAGAGCCCTTCTCAGAAAATTTTTTTAAATTAATAATTGAAGGAAATGCTAAATTTCAGTTAGAGATGAATGAAAATAGAGATGTAATTTTTTTTCATCCAAGTTCTCAGACTCCTGAAATCTCTCCAACAGGCTAAGAACCCCTGCACTAGAAACTCTTCCATTCTAAATCCCTCTCCTTTCCCCTTTTCTCTGGCTATTCATACCCTTTGCCCACATCTCAGCGGCCCGGATCTCCCAACAAAGAGGCGCGAATCACAATTAGGTCTCGCTCTGTCCGCGGAGGAGAAACATCTGTTCCTCTCCCCATTTCCCCATCGGGTTGTTTGCTCCCTATCCAGAAATGAGGAATTTGTGCTCCAGCAGGGAGGTCTCTTCCTCCTCCCCGGCTGAGATGCAGGGCCGCGGACAGACGGACGCTCAAATCAACTTCGCCTAGCGAAAGGCGCTGGAAACGGAGCTCTTTGCAAGCCCCGGACCCCCATTCCCAATCTCCCCCCACTCTCAGAGCGAAGACTCGCTCCATTTTCTCTAAAGGGACGCTAGGGGGAGCTCTGGCAACTGGCTTCGCTTTCTCCGCACGGCCCCTATCTGGGTTAGGTTGAGCTTAATAAAATATATATCTCACTATATATAATTCCACGGACTTGCAAAAAAAAAAAAAAAAAAAAAAAGTGGTGGTCAGGATGGGGAAGGTATCAAATTTCCTCCCCTCCCCTCCAAAGGCGCGGAGAGAAAGTTATGGTTCCAGGGTAAAATCGTTTCTTTTCTCGACCCGGTTCCTCCCAGAGCACCCAGGTGACGGTTTTCCCCCACGGACTCGGTACCCTGGGGAGAACGGGTGGCAACTTTGCCCGGGGCAGGACGAAGGCAGGCAGGGGAGCCGGTGCTGCAGAAGCAGCGCGCTCCTCTGCTGAGATCTAGATCTAGGCTGCAGCAGGGGAGGGGCTGACAGGGCATCTTTAGAGTTGGGGTGAAGGGGAGAGACACGCGGGGAGAGCTTTAGGGCTGAGAAAGGGAGAGGCACACAAGAGAGACAGTGAGTGACCGGGAGAAATTTGCCTACGGTTCTCCTCGCCACCAGCCCTCCCTACCAGCCACCTCGGTTCCCCCTCTCCCCCAAAAACCAAAACAACAGAGAACCCCAACCCAAACAGCGGCAAAGGCTTCAGATCTATATTGATTTGGTTCTAGCTGCAAGACTCTTGGCATTTAAACGCTCTTCCATGCTGAGGGTG
This sequence comes from Myrmecobius fasciatus, assembly GCA_023553655.1. Classification (NCBI taxonomy): domain Eukaryota; kingdom Metazoa; phylum Chordata; class Mammalia; order Dasyuromorphia; family Myrmecobiidae; genus Myrmecobius; species Myrmecobius fasciatus. The sequence goes on from JAJPUD010019909.1 coordinate 20,058, forward strand.
TATCATAGGTGGTGAAAACAAGAGAGTGCTTTTAGTGCCTTCATGGAGGGGGGAGTTAAGCGGAAAGAGAGGGAGAGAAACAATTCTGTGTGTATGTGTATGTGTATATACACACATATACACGTGTGTACACACATACACACATATATATGTATGTATATATCATTACACCACCAAGTGGCACAGAGCAGTGATAACTAAACTTAGAAAACTCGCCCAAGTTACTGTCAAGGAGGTGAGGATGTATCAATTGACAGACAAGCGCTTGAGAAAACCTAGCATCCTGCCTTTTTGGAGACAAAATCATCCCTCCCTCTCCTGTTGGTCTCACATAGACCTTTTTTCTTTTTTTAAAAAGGACATTAAGAATCCTATCTAGAGAGGTTATTTTATTGTGATCTTTAAGTGGGATGAATTTTTTAGATGATTCCTCCCCCCCCCCCTCAAGACTTAGCACAGGTTTCCTTAAAGCCAGGATCAGTAAACAGTTTTAATCAAACAATACCTCCAATCACCTCTACACTATACTGTGTTTCTTACAATTGAACTTTGAGGAAGAGGTCAGGTGGGCTTCTCTATTTGGGTTGCTGGAAACATAAGTCTGGCCTTTTAATTCTAAGGGATGGAAACTTTGGAGACCTCCTTTCCCAGAAGAGGGGGGAGGGGCTCAGGTGAGGAGTGTTAGCTCTAGAAAACTTCATCTCTTAGAGATGGATGAAGATCTGTAAATGAGGTTGAATTAGATGCCAAGGTCCCCTTCAACTCTGTTAGATACTGGGGGGAGAAAAGGGAATGGGAAGGAGGAGGGAAAGCAGGAATAAGGTTCTTACTGGAGTCATTCCTGCACTCTTTGTGCTTAAAACCAAGCCTTCCATGGACACATGGTGAGCTCTCAGATACTCTGAAGTGAGAAGGTTTGGGTAGCCTTCTCCAGGACTTCTATCTCAACTGACTTTCCCTTCCCCAAAATGTCCCTGAAGAAAAAAAAAAGCATAGCCATCATATAATTGACTTTTTATTAAGATTATAAATTTAAACAAATAATCTGAACAGTTTTACCCGGTGATATACAATTTCATATGCACAAAATACAAGGATACAAACAAAGAGGGCAGTGAAGGGAATGTGTGTCAAACTAGCAACTTTTGGGTGAGGACACACAGTGTTGAGTGTGGCCTGTAAGACAGGCTGCCCAGAAACCCACCTTTTTACAACAAAAGGTCTTTAAACTAAACAAAAAAAAAATACTGATACATATCTGAAGACTACAGGACAGTACTCCTCACAAGACCAAAGGATGCTGGTTTTATGAAATCCGAATGAAGGCTCAAACCAGAACACTTAAACTTTAATAAACACGCACACCACATTTGACCAGAGACTTGGTTAAAAGAAAAAAAAAGTTCTAAGTCGACTACTTTTCCTGGCTTCCCCATGGAGGGTGAGGGAGGATGGATGAGTTACAGATCAAGGTGAAGGGATGTTTCCTCCCTTCCCTTCTTGAATGAAAATTAAGTCCAAAGAAAAGGCCTTAGTACTGTGCATGATGGGAAATGTAGTTTAGTTTGCATGCCCTCCATTGGATTACACCCCCTCCCCCCTCCCCAAACTCAGTGTCCAGCTCATGGGAGGGTTCAAAGATTTCTGGGAAAGAACTAAAGTCAGAGAAGACTGAAGCCCCTCTGCTTGTTTCCCCCAGAATTACGATTGTACAGGAAGGGAGGGAAGGAAGAAAGGTGTACATAGAAAGATTGGGAGGGAGGGTGTTTTAAAAATAGCATTAAAAAGTTGAAATGTTTTTATTTCTGCCTTCCCTTTGAAAATGCTAGAGATCCACCTAGAATCAGAGGCTGGTCAGGAATGGAAGCATAGACTAAATGGAAGCCTTCTCCAAGCTATTCCTCTTTCTCTAATTTTTCCTTTTTGGACCAAATTTTTTCAAGAGAAAAAAAAAATTAGATCCACTTTTTACTCTTCCAGTACTGTTCCCTCTCAGCTGATTCTTGAATTCAGTTTAAAGAACTGACAGCTTTGATGTGGAATTGATCAGACACTAATCCTTCCAGGGATATGATAAATCTTCCCTCCATTTCCCCCTTAACTGGAGTGCCCCTAAGGGTAAGTCAGACACTCCCCATAACCGGGGTCAACACCAGAACCTAAGCAGAGTTTTTGGCCTCCGAGCAGAGCTTGTAACCCATCTTTCCTCCCAAATTTCCTCTTACAGCAAGCAGCCCTCGCCTCACGTGGCTGCCTCCTCCACCGTTCACCATTGCAATCGATACAATTAAAAAGAAGATAAACACAAAGAATATTTAAATAGGCGCTTTTTATCTCTGCAAAAATAAAGTCCAAGATCTTACATTTTTTATTTTACAATTTATAAAACATTAGCTGTCTCCCCTCCTCCCCCACAGAACACCCCCATAACTCCCCAGGCACCCCCTCCCCTCTTTCCCCCATTCCCCTAGTCTTTTGTCTCCCACTGTTCCCGCACCCCTAACTGTGGCCGGGCACTGTCTATCCCAAGGTCCTCTCGTCCCTAGAAGGCCACGATGGCCCGAGTCCAGGCTCCCAGACTGGCCAGAGCCTGCTTGCTGCACAACTGCCCGTTCAGAGACTGCTCCGAGTCCGGCTGCCGGCTCACTAGCCCAGTGAATCCCGAGCCGAAAATCGAGATCAAGTTTGATATGTTGGAAGCGTCCGGGGACGACTCTGGGCAAAAGTCCTCAAAGCGGGCACGCTTGCAAGGGGTAAAGGGGGGCCCGCCCCCGGGGGGATCTCCCCCCAGTTCCCCTCCCTCCTCCTCTTCCTCCTGTCCAGGGTAGTACTTGCGCTTGGTGCCTGGCAGCGCGGTCGGGGCCGGCACTGCGGGGCCCAGTCCCGGGGCGCCCTGCCCGCCGCCGCAGCAGCAGGGGCACTGCGCCGAAACGCAGCAGTCTTGGTGCAAGTAGCCGTTCTCCACTGTAGTCACCACGTGAGTGTCTAGGTCCAGGACGGTGGTCTGACTGCTACAGTGTAGACTTCCCCCAGCCACGGGGAGTGGGCTGCCACCGAAGTCCGAGGTGAGCGGGTATACGCCGCCCGGGGCGCAGCAACCACCGCTCCGGTAGAAGCCGGGGGAGGCAGTGGAGGAGGAAGCAGCAGAAGAAGCAGCGACGGAAGAGGAAGAGGAAGGATTGGAGGAAGGGTCCCGGGTACACAAGGCTGGAGGCGGCGGCGGCTGTTGCTGTGGGGAAGGGCTCGGCTGGAGCGCCAAGGTCTCCTCCCGGTGGTGCGCGCCCGGCAAGAGCGCAGCGCACACGGGCTCCAACAGCTCCCCAGCGCCCCCGCCTCCGCTAGCTCCTCCCGCGGGCGCCCCGGCGGCGCAGCTCCGGTGCTGTTGCAGCTGCTGCTGGTGGTGGAGGTGGAGCTGATGAAGCTGGTGTAGTTGCTGCCGGGCTCCCGGATCCCGTTCCTCCGGATCCCCGGGAAGTTGGAGAGGGCTGAACTCGGCCATTTCACCCGTGGAGCTCATCATCATGCCGCCACCGCCCGAGTATGGGTGCTGCTGCCGACGGTAGAGTTCGGCGTAGCGCTCGCTCAGGTAGAGCTGCCGCGCGTTGCGGAGCACGTAGGAAACCAAGAGGTTCTTGTGCAGCTTAATGCCACCGCGCTGGGTCCGCGAGCTGTGGATCTTCCGCAGAGAGATGGTGATGAGGCTCTGAGCGTCCAGGGCGCACTCCATACTCCTCCGGAGGGACTCAGCACCACCAGCCGCCACCGCCTCCTGCCACCGCCGGGCGCATAGACACGCACAGCACCGCGCGGCGCGGGCCGGGGAGACTTGGTGAGGAGAACGAGGTTGGAAGAGAGAGCGATGGGGGACTTGGGGAGGGGTGGAAAGCTGTGGGCAAAGGGTGGAGATGGCTGCTTCCACACACAGCTCGCTGCAGCGATGTGGAAGAAGGAGGAAAAGGAAAGGGGAGTCTCCGTTCAGTGGGTCGACATCGCTCAGAGAGGCGCTGCCACCATCCCCACTGCGCGCCCCGTCCGAACCCGACCGCGCAAAGCAATGAGCTTTCGCCGGCCCCAACCCCCGCTATTTATCCGAACGCCAGCGCTCCGCCTCTCGCTCCCTAGGCCAACCAGAGCCCCAGTTACGGTCGGAGTGACAGGGGCTGCCCGCCCCAGAGTCGTCTGTCCGTCCAATCAGACCAAGGCGGTTCCTTTGTCCTATTCAAATAACGAACGGACCCAGGGCCGCTGCCGGCGCCGCAGTCAGCGCTGCCTGGAATGTTCTCAGGAGAGAGGGCTGTGAAGCTGCCGGAGCCCGGAAGGCTGAACCTGCAGCTGCCTCTTATCCAGGACCGCAGTGGCTGTAAGAGACACACCCCCAATCCCTCCGTGCTCCTCCGGTTGCAAAAATAAACAAAGAGAAACAAAGCCACTGCTATTCTTCCCTTCTTTTCCGCCACACAGCCCACGGGCTCCCCATGGAGTTGTACAGAGCGCTCACCTGCGCTACGGCTCCTCCCCTTCCCTACCCGCTCAGTCTCACCTGCGGCAGGTGTGCTCGGGCGCCATCTCTCGAGTTCTCCTCGGGAGTAGGTTTCCCGCCCATAGGCACGTGACCTGCCCTTCTGCACTCCCTTGCTTGACACCTGCACAGACAGAAGCTCGCACAGGTTCGGCTTTCTATGGAAGCCCTCTCTCCTAGCTTGTGGGGTTGGCTCAGTTTCTTCCCTGATTTCTCCCCTTTATTCCCGGTCCTATGGACCTTTTCTCATCCCAAACGGCCTTTCCTATTGCAGATTGCCTTCTATGTCTCAGCCACTATCACTTCAGGTCTCTCCAATGGAGTTTCCCCCTCCCCTTCCCCTTCCTCTCAGACCCTATGCATACACAGTCCATTTTCAGCCCTGACCCTTCCCATTCACTTGGACACATGAAGTTTTTATTTTATGAGGGATCTGAACAGTACAGGAAATAGTTGAGAAAACAGGAGGACCTAATTGGTTCAGAATAAGAGAACTTATCTTAGAGCTAAAAAAGACTTCCATTTGACAGATAAGGAAACAAAATCAATAATAGTCCTCTGTGGACTAAGGTCCTATAAGTGCATTAGGAAAGTTTCTCTTCCAGACCAGTGTCATTTTATGTCACTCAGAAGATAGAAACCATAGAAGCCTTTTAAAGGTTTCTGGTTTGATAATTTTAGTCCCCAACTTCTATTTATTACCTTAGTCCCCAACTCCCCAACTTCTACTATTTCAGAGAGCGATCTCTGAGAATCCATAGTGAGAAGATGTCTTCACCATTTTGCAAATAGGAAAAATCGAGATCCAGAGATTAAAAAAAAAAACTTAAATTTTTTGGTTATATTTTAATTTTCAAAATTTCTCTCTCTCTCTCTCTCTCTCTCTCTCTCTCTCTCTCTCTCACATACACACATACATAATACTCAAAATAATTTGGTCATTCACGCTTATTCTTTGAGAAATATTGCTATCATTGTACACAATATTTTCTTGGTTCTTCTCATTTCACTCTTCATTATTTCATTCAAGCTTTTCATTTTTCCCCTAAAATCATTTTTTACATCATTTTACATCATTTCTTAA
>JAJPUD010019910.1:0-25660 GCA_023553655.1 Myrmecobius fasciatus
GACAGCCTGTTTGTAGGCATCAGGAGGGGAGCCGAACAAGAGGGGGGAGAGAGGGAAGGAGGGAGAGGAGGGTTAGAGGGGGTGATTCTCTGGAGAAGAAGAGAGAGACAAGGTGAATCCTGGGTGCCCTGGCGAATGGAAGGGAGACAGGAATCAGGAGAGTGTGGGAGAAGGTATCTGAGGGGTGCAGGGAAGAGAGGAGGGAGGACGGCCTGATAAACAGAAGGTGAGGCAGCCAGCTGAGAAGGGCGGCCCGGCTGCTGCAGGGAGGGGAGCTTGGGGAAGCAGAGAAGGCTCCCGTGGCCTTCCTTGTTTTGAGACCATCTTTGGTCCCACTAGACTGTTCCCCTTTTGGTCACTTAGCCTTTGCTGGGGGTCCTACAAGACTGGGAGCTCCGCGAGGGCAGAGAAATGTAACTGATACAAGCCCGCTGGGCACCAAGTAGCCAGAGTGTGGACACCCTGCTTTGGACTGGATTGAATCAGCTCTTGGCCAAAAGGGGCGAGCTGGCCCTTGCTCATTTCCCTGTGACGTGTTTTGTTGATTATTCAGCAAATATTTGAAGGCAGCTTATGTGCAAAGTAGCCCGGTGGGTGCCCTGGACAAACGCCAAGAGATACCAAGAGACAGTGACAATAGTCTCTGTTTAAGCGCAGAGATAATGGTTCGGTCTCAGGGGCTTGTTTCTTGAGGGGACAAATAAGCGTGCCTGGAATCACCCCTTTTGGATTGGAGGATGTGGCTGCCTCTCTCTTCAGCTGTAATTTATTTTCTCTCCCTCTTCCTTCTTCCTTCCTTTCCTCCTTTCCTTCCTCTTCCTTATTCTCTCCCTTCATCCTTTCCTCCCTCTTCCTTCTTCTCTCCCTTCCTCCTGTCCTCCCTCTTCCTTCTTCTCTCCCTCCTTTCCTCCCACTCCCTTCCTCCCTCCCTTCCTCCTTTCCTCCCTCTTCCTTCTTCTCTCCCTTCCTCCTTTCCTCCTTCTTCCTTCTTCCCTCCCTTCCTCCTTTCCTCTCTCTCCCTTCCTCCTTTCCTCCCTCTCCCTTCCTCTCTCTGCTTCTCCCTTCTCTTCTCCTTCCCTCCCTTTCTCTCCTCTTTCACAAAGGGAAATGGCCATAAAGTAAGCTTAACTCACTTTACAAAGCATGCTGACCCCCACCCCAAAACAAGTATTCTAAGCAGGCTTTATGCCGAGCTCCCTGACTCCAAGGTCAGCACTTGGTCCAGCAAAGCTCTTTGACAGCACTTCATTTGGACTGCTGGCTCTAAGCCGGCCTTACGTTGACAGGGAAATCTGTTTGTTGTTTACCTTGCCGATACTACTCAGGAAAAGGGGTCTGTGGATGGGGTCTGTGCTGGGAAGAAGAGGAATCACTGCTGGTGACTGGGAAGACTGCTGCCCGTACTTCAGTGAACTGTAAAATCTTGTAACAATTCAAGCTCCCTCTTCCTCATCTCATGTCCCTCAAAGGCTTTCCAGCACTGTCTCTTCCTTCCATGGCTCACACGCAAGGCAAACCCTTCTCCATACACAAGTGATTCCGTTCCAGCCCCTGTCCTTGAGTAGATTGTCACCTCGTTCCCATTTTCTTCCTGCTGACTGCCTACCAACATGTCCAGATCTCCTCTGTTCTCAAAAAAGGCAGCAGTGTTATAAGAAGTAGAGCGAGCGCGGAGCCTGGAGTCAGCAGGAGCTGAGTTCAAGTTCAGCTTTAGACTTCCCATTAGCTGTGTGATCCTGAGCAAGTTACTTTATCTCCATTTTTAGAGCTGAGGAAATTGAGGCAGAGATCTTAACACCTACCTCTCAGAGTTGTTAGGAGAAGTAAACAAGATAATATTTATTAAGGACTTGGCACAGTGTCTTGATACATGGTAGACATTAAATGTTTGTTCCTTTTCTCAAAAAAAATCCTAACTTGATACATCTATCCGTGCTAGGTCTCATCCCATCTCTCTCCACCCTTTGTGTCTACGCTTGAGAAGGCAGTCTGCCTTGGCTCCCTTTCCACTCATTCTCCTTTTAACTCTAACTGGGACCTTCCAGTCTGCATGGGGCCATACTCCCAAGGTCAGGAACTAGACTGGGATGTAATTGGAAAGTATTTAATAATAAATGAATAAATAAATGCAATGACAAAAGCTAATAAAACAGAACATAAATAATGGTAAGCTGTCGTTTTCTAAGACCATATATGACCAACAGGAATCCTTTTGTAGTTTAGTGGTTCTTTTTTAGTTTCCGTTTGACACCACTGATTTACAGTCTGGATTCTGACTTCATCATTCAACTGGAACTTTTTTCCCTGAAGTTTCCAATGATTTCTTCATTGCCTAATCTAATGCCCTTTTCTCAGTCCTCATCTTTGAGATCTCTGCAGGCTTTGACCTTGTCAATCACCTCCTCCTCAGGATACTCTCTTCTCTTTAGGGTTTGGGATATTGCTTTCTCCTGGTTTGCCTCTTCCTTCTCCGATTATTCCTTTTCAATCTCCTTTGCTGGGTCTTCATCTAGGTCATGCTGTGGTGCCTGCCCCTGTCTTGGGGCCTCTTTACTCTGTAGACTATTTGGCCTGGTGATCTCATCAGCTCTCATGGATTCAATTATTGTCTCTATGGAGATGATTCTCAGATCTTGTGATTTAGCCCTAACCTCTTTTTTGATCTCCGTTCTCTTATGCCCAGTTGCCTTTTAGGCATCTTGAATGGGTTATTCTCGAGACATCAGATCCAGCATGCCCAGAACTGAATTCATTCTCTTTTCCCTCAACCTTCCCCCTTTCCTAACTTCCCTGTTACCGTTAAAGGTTCCTTTTTCCTCTCAGTCCCTCAGACTCAAAACTTTGTGGTCATCTTGGTGGTCTCACTGTTATCTGCCTGAACCAATATGGGGCCAAAGTCTGGTGATTTTACTTCCTGCAGCATCTCTAGTCCTTTTCACCTCCTGCTGATTTCACTTGTGCATCTCTTGTCTGTTTCACTTTTTGTTCATTCACCTCTGCAGCATCTTTCATCCATTTCACTTCCTGCAGCATCTTCAGTCCCCTTTCACCTCTTGCTGATTTCACCTGTGCATCTCTAGTCTGTTTCACTTTTTGTTCATTTCACCTCCTGAAGCATCTCTTGTCCATTTCACTTTTTGTTCATTCACCTCTGTAGCATCTTTCATCCATTTCACTTCCTGCAGCATCTTCAGTCCCCTTTCACCTCTTGCTGCTTTCACCTCTGCATCTCTTGTTCATTTCACCTCTGCAGCATCCCTAGTCAGCTTCTCTGACCCTGATGTAGACCATCTTGGTGTAGACGCTCATCATCTCACACCTGGTGGGTCTCTATCTCAAATATTTTCTCCACTCCAGTTCATCCTCAGCTGTTAAACTAACTTCCCTAAGACTTAGGTCTTACTCTATTCTATACTCTTCTGAGTCATTCATTTCTAATGATTCCCTATTGTCTCCAAGAACAAATAGAAAATCTTTGGCTGGATTTGAACTCGGTCCTCCTGACTTCTGGCTGGTGCTCTCTTTGAGTCACCACCTCCCTGTCCTTGTGGCCCCGACTGTTGCTCCTCTTCTCACCATCTCTAATTGATCTTACAGCTATTTTCATGTGGCCTCTCCCAATGGACCCAATGAGTGTGGGGACTGGTTTTTGTCCTTTTTTGTGGTAGGTGCTTAATAAATTTTTATTGTTTGGAAGTCAGACAGCTGAGCCTTGGGAAAGAGGACCCTACTTTCAGCGCGGTCACGACTCAGAAGATGCGTGTGGTTGTGGTTGTGGTCCTCCTTCAGTTGCTCAGGTGCTTGGGAAAGTTATGATGGGAACAAGAGACGGAGGTCATTCCTCAGACATTATTTACTCACCAAACAGACCTCCCTGGCCTAGGGCAGGGCCTGGTTTGTTTATTTACAGTAGAAGCCTGATTTTTTTTCATGATGTCATAAAACAGAGGTCCCAAGGAACATGTGTAAAGTTTTATGACCATGATAAATAGTGTGGAGGATTTCCTGAAGAACCAACCAGGAGAATCCATATGGGATTGAGGCCTTCTGGCCCTGGTTTGAAAGAATTCTGGATCTCATCTTCCTCATCTCCAGAGCTATCTGTCAGCTCTGTTAACTTCAGATCAATGAAGTCACTTTTGCTCAAGTCCTGTTCACCCTTCTTTCCAAAGGAGTGCCTTTGGACTTCTTTTGCCTTTCAGAAATGAGTGCGACTATTCACACCGACTCTCAGCAGACTAGTGGTATTCCAGGCTCTGCAGCCTTGCTCACCCTTCTGCCTTGTACAGATCCCAGGAAACAGAGGGGCCTGGAACCTGGCCTAGAGAACTGTGCCCTTGATCTTTTGACCTACAGGTGGTGTGGCAGGACCCCAAGGATTGGTTATTAATGTCTAGGGCCCACCCCAGGGCCTGCTCTGCCTGCCTCCACGGTTCCTCCTCTGCCATCTCTTCCAAACAGCTGTCAGAGTAGTGATCCCGAGGCCCAGGTCCGACTGTCACCCCTTGCTCCGAAGCTCTCAGTGGCTCACTGCTGCTTCTCAGATCTTTCACAGTCTGACTTTGTTCCTCTTGGAACCAGACCTGACATGTTGTTGGTGGAGACCTGCTCTTGGGGAATGCCCTCCACTGTACCCCGGATCGTGTCCCCTGAGTGAGCAAGCTTGCCCAAGGTCACCCCGGAGGTCCATGAGCCCAGTGTGGGCCTCGGCCATCCCGGATCCGAGGCCAGCTTTTCCTTGACTGTTCTTTGTTGCCTCTCAAGCAAAGACCAGTTATTGGTAGGGAAAAGCTGGACAGTAAATGGTGAATTATTAGGTGAATTGGAGTGTTTACAAGAGATGGAGTGACTGTGGCGTTGCCAGGGACAGAGGCTTCCCGTGCTCGGCTGGACGCTCCTGCCCCCAGATCATCGTGTTCTGTGTGTCTGTTTGAAATATGACTTTTAGAAAAGAGCTCCCAAGTTTGACAGTCTGTTGGGCAGGGCGCAGAAACATTTGCTCTTGGCTCTGGAGTTCTGTCCTCTTCCTTTGTCCTTCCCCATCCTCCCATGGTGGACGGACCCTGACCACAGGGGGGCGGGCCTGCTGGGTGGACGCCAGGCAGAGAAGCAGGCGGGGGGGGGGAAGGCTGCTTTGGGTTTTAGAGCAGAAAAACTCTGATTGGACTGCGATCCACTCATTTGACAAGAGTCACGTGAGCAAGGCTCGGTGGGCTTCATGTTCTGTTAGTGCTTAGCTGGCCCCAAGGGGAAACGGTGTCACCGACCTCGAGACACCCCAGCCATTCAGTGACGGCCCCCCTTCCTCGGGGCCCTAGGAAGCAGTGTCGGGGGTGATGGGAGAGCCTCCTTTCTTGCTGCTTCTTCTCTGGATCAGATGAGGAAGAGGAGGCCCTCCCTGCCCCCACCCGTGTGGCAGCCATTTGGAAGAGTGGGTCATGGGGGTTCCCAGGGGCAGGGCCAGGCTCGGTCCTCCCTTGTGCTGGCCCTTTGGGCTTTTGGTTTCCTGGGAGTGAAAGCTCGTCTGTGTCATATCCATCTGTCCTGCTGTCCTTGTTTCCTTCCTGAGTGCTGACCCTTGTGGCCACCCTTCTCCTACAGGGTGTGTGTGATCTCACCTGCTAAACCTGCCTCTCTTACTCACGGGGGCATTCATTCCCCTCCCCCCACGCCCCCGCTGTGTGAAGTGGTCTGGGCAGATGGATAGCTCACCCAGCTGTGTTGTGAACTTTGACCTGAAGCCCCTGAAGTGCTTCCTACCCAATGACCCCCGGGACAGGATGTGGTAGGAGAAGCTGGTGCCCGACTCCAGTGTCTCCTGGCTCCTGGGAACGGGCTCCACGGGGGACTTCTCCCCCGGCCCCTTGAGATGGGATCCTGCTGAAGCTTCCAGCTCAGGAGCTCTCCCATTTAGACCCCAAGGCCAGTCTCCTTTTGGGCACCTCTTGGCTTTGGGGTATAGCCAGGTAGAAAGGAACCCCGATACTGAATGTATCAAGTGCCTGCTGGCCTTGGCGGGCACCAGCCTGGGCCGAGAAGAGCTCATAGAGGAAGCCAGTGGCCTGAGGGGCACGAGGTCACTGGCTGACAACCAGCTGATGCTCAGTCTGCTGCCGGTCCAGAGGCGGCCATCCAACAACCTTCCTGCTCCCTTCCTCCTTCAGAAAGTTTTTTTTACCATCTTTTGGGGGTGGCAGATGAGGCCCGCAGCGGCTGATGTTTGGGGAGCAGGAGCGTGGCCCCTGAGGTACCCCCTAAGGACTGCTCTCTCCTCAGAGGCTCCTATCCAAAAGTTAGGGCCCAGGCCTCCACAGGACCCCGGCCTTCTTTCCCCAGGGGCATGGCTGGTGGGAAGGGCCCTGACACCCAGTGAGCCTTAGTGCTGCTCTGTGCTCGGCTGGCCCTTTGTCCTCTGTGGTGGACACCCCAAAGTGAGCAGATGCCCTGTGCTGCAGGAGGTCCTGGGAGAGAGGCGATGTGGAAGGGCAGTGTGGGGCCATGAAGTGGGGGAACTTGGGTTTGAGTCCTGGCTCTGGAACTCGGCCCCTCAGCTTTGACAAGGGATTGATTTCTTTTTGAATGGGTGGCCCTGGGCCGTCAACTTTACCGTCTTTCCTCCCGAGTTGTAAGGACCATCTCTCTTCAATTGGAGACGGTGGCGCTCTGTGTCCAAGGCATCAGTGCATGAGGGTCTCCCCTTTCATCCTTCCTTCCGACACATTCCCATCCCCTCCCTGGCTTAGCCATAACCTGGGGAATGGGCACTGGCGGGCCAGTTGCTAGCCTGCAAACAGCCCTTTCCTTCCCTCTCTCATCTCTATGGAGGTCAGGCCCCGGGGGGGGGGGCGGTTCTGGGTCAGAGGGAGGCCCGGATGGAGGTGGGCAGAGCTCCAGAAAACTGGGGTCACTTCACAGTTCTAGTGGGCCTCTCTGACTGGAAATGCTCGCCCAGAAGGGTCATAGACCCAAGGCTCCCCAGCTCCCTCCATGTGGCTCTTGTGGGGCCAGGGTGAGGCCTCTAAGGGTGTGGGGAGCATTTGGGGTGTTATTGGCCCAGGGCAGTTTGGAGCTGGTGCTTTAAGGGTTCTCCTAGACTATCTGGGCCAACCCCCTTATTTGACAGATGGGGAAACTGAGGCAAACAGGGGGATGTGACCAGCCTAGGATCACACAAATAACAAGTCCTGAGGCCAGACCTTAGGTCTTTCTAGCTCTAGGGCCTGGAGGCCTGCAGCCCAGCCTCTTCATTTGACAACAGAACAACTGAGGCTTCAAGAAAGGAAGTGCCTTGCCCAGAGTCATGCCGGCATCCCATTCATGGCAGAGGAGGGATTCACAGAACACAGGATTCTGCCACTGAAAACCTGCACTTGGGCCCTGTGCCAATCTGAGCCAGTGCCCGCCCAGCCTCCCCCTAGGCCTCTTTCCATGATGAGTCATAGCCTGGGCAGAGGCTCCTGGGGCTGGGGGCAGGGGCACCATCTCAGAGCGCTTGGTGCCCAGCACAGAACAAGGGGCACCCCCTGGGTTTTCTTTGGCTTTGGTTTGGAAGCTGTCATAGAGGGTCCCAGCGTAGCCTTTTCTCTGCAGGAGTCAGGGAAGCTCAGCCAGGGGCATTGACGGCAATAATCACAGCAAAGCTTTCTCTGTGACATAACCTGAACCCGCGACTATGGGTTTTCCTGTGCCAAATGACTAGCTAGGGGAGGGAGGAAGCCTAGCTGCCTGTGTAAGGGCCACAGAGTGCTTGATGGAGGCAGCCCTGCCCTGGGGTGGCAAGTACGGTCCTTTCATGGGGTGGCAAGCATGGCCCTGCCCTGGGGTGGCAAGCACGGCCCTGCCCTGGGGTGGCAAGCACGGCCCTGCCCTGGGGTGGCAAGCACGGTCCTTTCATGGGGTGGCAAGCACGGCCCTGCCCTGGGGTGGCAAGCATGGTCCTTTCATGGCAGCCTCGACCACTCTCTCCTTGAAGCTTCAGGTCCTTCAGAATCCATGTGACGATGACGTCAAAAAAAGCAGCCTCCTTGGCCGCGCTGCCGCCCCAACTCTCCGTCCTTAGTTCATGGGATTTTGCCTTTAAGGGGATTCTTCCGGGGTGAGTGGCTGAATCCTCCTGGGAGGGGGCGGCCCCTCAGCTCCCAAAGGGCCTGAATCGGCATGTTTTACCCCCAGAGTTCAAGAGAGCAACTGTTGTTGAGGTCTGGGCTGGCCAAATATGGCCACTGTCCTGTTCCCTCAACCAGGGAGGTGCTGGGCTATTTGTGCACTTGGCCCAGCGCCTCCGGTGAGGTACACGGTGGTGTGCGAGCCAAATGGAGGGGCTGTGACGGGAGCTGGGAAGCCCCGGCGCTCCGGGCCTCCTCCTCTGTGGCGCGGCCCCTCCGTGGCCCTGTCGGCATCCATCAACTTCCCCAAATGTCCCACTGAGCCCCCTGTGCTCAAACATTGTGGGTGCAATTGTGGGGGGCCGGGGTCACAGATGCCCATTGATGGTCAGTAAGTTGGGAAGGTGTGTGTGTGTGTGTGTGTGTGTGTGCTCACACGTGTGTGTGTGTGGATGAGTGTGACAGTGTGTATGTGTACACAGGATGGGGGGTGGGCAGCTGTTTCATCGCCTTCCCCTGACCGAGTACCAGGTCAGCTGCAGACAGCCACTGGTTTGCTTCCTTCCTTCTGATTTCATTGATTTGCTCACTGGTTTCCCCTAACATGCATGGACGTAATTTGTGAATCATCACAATGCGAGCCCTCCAAACTTACCGCGGCGGCTCAGTGCCCTGCTCCCAGTTCCCGACTGTGCCATCCTTGCCATGGCCACCCCCCACCAGAAGCTTGGGCTCCATCCTGGACTCAAATCAGTAACCCCGATCTGCCCCTGCCCGAGGAGATATCAAGGGAGGGGACAGACCTTGCTTCCGTCATTGAGCAGGAGCCGGTCACCTGCTGGACCCCAAGGACGCAGGAGTTATTCCCAGTGGTGAGGAAGCACAGGGTGCCAAAGCAGAGAGCCCTGGCCTTGGATGGGAAGGACCCGAGTTCAGATTCTTCACCTGACTCTTAGTGAGCACTTAGTGTGTGCCCAGTACTATCCTAAGGGCCAGACACAAGAAGAGGGAAAAGCCAGTCCCTGGTGTCTACCAAGCCGCCGAACATCAGTTTCCTCATCTGTAAAATGAGGACCTCAGCCTGGCCCTGCCTGGGTGAGCTTGTGTTTGCTCCCTGGAGGAGCTCCAGAAAGGAGCTGGCTGTTCTTGGAGGCTCTGTTTTGTGGCTCAGAAAAGTGAGGAGCTGCCCACTTACAGGATCCCCCATCGTGCCGGGATTGGGATCTGGAAGGAGGGCGATGGCTGGCGACCTCGCGGCGCCCTTCAGAGGTGGGAGGGCAAGGAGGTCCTCTTGGCCGCCTCCTCGGGCCCGGGAGCGCCGTCCTGGTGTGGGGGTCATTCTGCCAGGATGTGCCTGTCCTCCTAGCCATAGACTTCACGCTGGGGGAAAGCCAGGTTGGAGGCCGGCCCTGGCCCCGTCCCTCTCCAAGCCTCTATTTCCTCAGCTGGGAAATGGGCTCGGGCCCGTCTGGCAGCTTTGGCTTGGGTCCAAGTTGGGAGATGGCCTTGGATTCCCTGGGGGTCGGGCCCTGCCAGCTCTTCTCCATGGCAACAATTTAAAGCCTTGAATAAATACTGTCCGGCCCACTCTGTTCTACCTGTTTGTTTTCATTAGCAACTGAATCCTAGCCCAGACACAACCAGGTCTTGTGACTTGGGAGCCGGCCCAGCCTTTCAGGGTGATGGGAGAGGGCGGCCATTGGGAGCCGGTTCCTCTGCCTCCTGACCTCTGCCTGTTAGTTGTGGAGCAGGTTGGGCTTTAGGGAGGGTGCCTTGGGGGTGGGGGTGTCACGGGGGAACGGGGGTGCCATGGGGAAGATGCTGTGGCTTGTCTTCTTGCGCTTTTCGGTTTTGCATCTCCCCCCTCTAGTGAACTCCTTCCTGTAACGGGGACGGAGCAGGCTCCCCCATACTTTCTCCCACCACATGATTATGACGGAGGCAGACCGCTTTCTGGGGGCTTTCCAGGCCTGTGGGCCTATAGCGCTGTGGGCCAGCCCTGTCCTGATCGGGGTGATCAGTCACGACTTTTGGGGCCTCCCCGACCGAGTTCCTTTTTCCTCCAGTATTCAGGGGGTGTCTCTCCACGATCTCCCTTCGGTAGGATGCGCACATCTGGTTTTCTTTCCAGCTGTTTCCTTCGGGGGGGGGGGTCTCTAGCCTTTCTTCTGAGCTTTCTGCTTCTTAGCCCTCAGAAATTCTGATTTGAAATGACCACCGGAGGCTGGCCCGTCTTCTGCCCCTTCCCTTTCTCGCTGTGGCCGTGTGGGAGAGCGGGCATCCGGCCTCGCCGCCCCTTCTTTCAGTTAGGAAGCCAATAGCTGGGACAGGGTATTCGCCATCCCGTCCTGGGAGTCCCCCACCTCTCTACCCGGGGGAAGGAATGGGCTTCATCTCCTGTTCTGCAGGCCCCGGGCTGGACTCTGTGTTCCTGCCATTGCCTCTGGGTTGGTGCCCCCCTCAGCTCACCTACTCTTAGGTTGGATTGCCCGGGGCAGGGGCATCCCCCAGAGAAATCCTTTTCTGTCTCCGGGCTCATGTCAGCGGGCACATTTACTAGCGTGGCTTGGTGAGATCACCAATTGTAAGAATCCCCCCCCCCGCCGAGATGTGAGGCTCACTCTCTTGCAAACACCCCCAGTCTTTGTGCCCTGGCAGGGTCCCCCCACGCCCAGGGAGCCCAGCAGGGGCAGTGCCCGCCTAGCAGGACCTGGACTCCCTTTGGCTGACTGGAGGCTGCAGCCTCCCCCCCCTGACTCTCCCCTACAGAGGCTGCCCAGCCTACTGACCCCCCTCTGCTGGGCTTCTAATCTTTGTCCCGCTCCCAGGGAGAGCGCGCCGGTCACACAGGAGGTGCTTAATAAATGTTGGCTGCCCTGGGGGGTCTTCTCCGGATGCCGCTCCGGGCTTAGCTCCCCGGATTTTCTCTCTGATTTCTCTTCTGCTCATCTTCTCTGAATAGGAATGAGTGTGTGAGGGTGAGGGTGAGTGCTAGTGTGAGCCTGTGTGTGTGTGTGAGGGTGAGAGTGCACGCGCGATGGATGAGCCGCTTAATCACCATCTGGCCAAGGGAATCCTTAGGGACGAGGGGGTTGGACTCGGGGGGCTTCCCTGTGGCTCGGGGGTTTGCCAGCGTGGCAGAAGCGCACCCCGGGGTTCTGAGCGCTTGCTTTGGATCTCCGCCTCTGGGACCAAGCAGCAGGTTTGGGCTGTGTCCGAGGGAGTCCGGAGGGTTCTTTCTGTCCAGCCCTTTGGGGGGGGGGTCGCTCCTGTGGGGCGCCTCAAGAGCCGAGGCTGGGGGCTGGCGCCCATGACCTCCTGAGCCCCTTCCCTCCTGCTTCTCGCCCCCCCGCCCCTTGCCTCCCTTTTTCTCCTCCCGGGGACGTAGATGGCAGGACCAAAGGGGGCGGCTCTCAGCAGTCTCCAGGGTGGGTTTGGAAATCCGGCCAATATAAGAGATGGTGGCCCAGGGGGGGCTTTCTCCCAGCTCAGAGGGGGCCTTTCCCCCAGCCCGGGGGGGGTCTTTTCCCAGCCCAGGAGGGTTTCCTCCAGCCCAGGGCTCCTTTGGAGAAGCTGTGGGCAAGGCCCCTCTCGCTCTGACTTCCCAGGCTCCCCGGCACCCCGGGGGTCTCGGGCCCGGCCCGCAGCAGGTGCCGCATTTGAGGGAGCAGAAAGATGAACCTCGTCCATCAGTGATCACTGGCAAGTGCCCGCCCCATACTGGGCGCTGTGCTAAGCCCTGGGGATTCGGACGGGGCAGACGCTGGCCTCTGGCCTCCCATGGGGAAGGCAACGTGCAGGTCTGGGCACAACGAGCTCTTGACCAGAAATACGGGAGCGGGGGGGGCTGGGGTAGGCCCCGCCGGCAGTCCGGGTGTGGGGCTTGCCCCAGAGCGCCCGGAGCCCCAGGACGGAGGGTCCTCTCATGGATCAGAGGGATGGCTGGGGGGGGGGGAGGTAATGGAGGCTCTGGGGGCCTCGGGAGCCACTGCAGAGGGTGAGCAGAGAGATGCGCTCGGACCCGTGCTTGGGACAGCCGGCTGTTGCAGGAGGAGAAGGGGAGGGAGGGCAGCGACGCTGATGAGGCTCACCCAGCTGGCAGTGTCGGTCCTGACGGGCACGGGGGTGTAAGTGAGGAGGCGGGGCGGGCGGCCAGAGGCCGCTGAGGGCTGGAGGTGAGGGCCCGGGGATGGAACCTTAGCAGGAAGAGGCCATAGCACGGAGGACCCCACGGCAGAGAGCTGGCGTCCGGCCCCCGGAGACCATCAGGCCCGTGGTCCAGCGTGGCGAGCGGCCCATCCGGGGCCCATGGCTGGAAGGCGGAGCGTGCCTGTGGCATTGTGGGGAGCTCGCGTCGCCTCCTGGGGTCTCCCGGGACCCTCTGCAAGTCGGGAAGAAAGGAGAGCCACGAGGACAGGCGGGCTCCTCCCGGACCCGGCAACGGCCGGTCCCTCCTGGGTCCCCAGCGGGTCCCGGGCTGTGCCAGGAGGTCGGGTCAGGAGCGGGGGACACGCCGAGGGCAGCGCCGGCCCCGCGGCCCCCACTTTGCCCTTCCCCCTCCAAGCAGCCGCTCCCGACAGTTCCCATGGATTCAGCGGGCCCATGGGGGCGGGAAACAGCCTGAACTCGCTTCCAAACAGGATATCTCCGAACAGCCCGGGCCTTTCCCCGGCTCCGAGGCCCAGGAAGCTCGCCCCGGGACGGGGGTGCTGTCCCCCCAGAGGAGGCCATTTTCCCTGCAGGCACTCACCACGGGGGGCCCTCGAGCCAGGGGGCCCCGTTTGGGCTTGGGGTGCAGGGGGTGGGTGTGACCTTCGAAGCAGCAGGAAGCCGGGGGGACTAGGGAGAACTGCATGTGGGTGCAGGAAGACCCACTTTGGCCCCTTAGGAAGGGGGGCCCCTTTGAGTGGCCCCAGCAGGAGCCAGGGTCCCAGAGGCGGGGGCTCCCGGCACCGTGCCGCCATTCTGGGGGACGCCGGCCCCTTCTGCTTGTGTGGGGTTAAGGGTCACAGCCAGATCTCCCCCCGGGCTGCGGCCCCGACCCTCCCTCCGCCCTTCCAGATGCACCTTCGGCTGCCAAAGGCCCCGCCGGCCTTCCGCTGATTGACGGGTGACCTCCTCCCTCCCCCTTCACCAAACACACAGTCCATAATAATTAGGCTGCTCTGTGTCAGCATTTATTGAGCACCAACTGCTGGGCATCTGGTTGTGTGGTAGAGCTGGCACCCGGTGCATTCTGAGTCGCCATCGCAGAAGTGCTCACGGCGCGCTCCGTCAGGTTCTCTGTGAGAACTCCCCGGCTTTCCTCGCCGCTCTGGGCTCGGGATCTTTACAGAAAAGGAAATGGAGGCAGGGGGAGCCCGCCCGGAGTCCGAGCGTCTGAGGCTGCATTAACTCGGGTTTCTCCTGCTCCTGCGCCCCCAGCCCCGAGCCTCACTTTTTTCACTGATTTTGTACAGATCAGGAAACTGAGGCTCGGTGTGGGGCCGCAGGTGGTCTCGGGGGGCCGGATTTGGGAGCGGGCCCAGGTGAGCCCATCTCTGCGGTCCGGCTCGTGCCAACCAGACGAGGCTGGCACTGTGGGCACACTCATCCCTTGCCGAGTGCCCTTGGGCCTTTAACATCTCAGCCCCCCGTGGCGGCCACGGTTTCAATCCAAGCCCCGACGTTTGTGGCTCCTCGGGTTTGCCGGGGCTTCTCTGCCCCAGGACCCACTCAGCACGCAGTAGGGATGGAAGACAAGGGAGTCAGGGATGGAGCCGTCACCCTTAAATCCTGGGCTCTCCCGACCCTTGCCCTTTGGGGATGGGGAAGAATCGGCCTGACGGGGTGCTCGATGGCCCTGGCCCGGGAGCTGCAGGGATCCCCCCGGCAAAGGGGCTGGTGGTGGAGCTCCGGGGAGTTTGGGCCCCAGCTCCTGAGAGGCAAAAAGGGGGAACCCCCGCCCCCCTTCCCCCTCCCCTCTTGTCTGCCCTTGTGCTGCCCTCTGCTCTGCCCCAGCCCCACCCAGATCTGGAACTCCTCCTGGGACGGGGAGCTGGGGGTGACTGCTGGTGCACGCCCACTGGGCATGCCCGGGAAGGCTCGGCCCGAGCCCCATCCTGGGCGCCATCTTCTGCGTGCACTGGGATGTGCTAGAGCCAGACAGAGGAAGGGAGGCAGCGGGGCGGGGGCAGAATCCTGCGTCCCCTTACTTGGGGACTCGCAGCGACCTTCAAGGCCGCTCTCCCGAGCCATTCCGGGCGCCCCCGAGGGTCCCTGCCCTTGTGGCTGCTGAATCAGCGTCTCGGGAGGGACGGCGAGCCCCTGGGAGCAGCGCCATCATTCCCTGCACCCTGGAGGTCTCTCAGCGGGCACGAGTCTCGAGACACGGCAGAGACGGGGCGCCCGGGCGCCCGGGGGTGTTCGCATGCACGTGCGCCCTCTCAGCTCGGCTCCTGTTTTGCGGGGGGCCGTGTCCTCCGGAGAGCTTTTAATCATTGATTGTGAGCTGGGGAGGACCCTGTGCCCGGCCCTCCAGGAGCCCCCACCTCCAAATCTGGCCTCTCCTCTCCCCAGAGGTGGGGGACACAGAGGCTGCTCCTTGGGGGGTTTGGGGATGAGTGCGGCCTTTGTGCTGTCCCAAGAATGAGACCCCCCCGCTCTCTGGGCTCCAGGCCTTCTTCCTGCCCGCTCCCTGCCTCCCTGCCTCTTTCCCTCCCATCCTCCCTCCCTGCCTCCCCGTCTCCCTCCTCCTTCCCTCCCCCCCCCAGCCTTGCAGCCTCTGTCTCCCTCCCTCCCTGTCTCCTCGGCCTCCGTGGCTCTCTCCCTCCTTACCTTCCTACCTCCCTTCTTCTTCCTTGGCTCTCTCCCTTCCTCCCAGCCTCCCTGCCTCCTGAAGTTAATTAGGGATATCTTCTAGGTGTTCCTGCTTTGGGTGAGCCCTGCCTTTTAGGAGCAGGTGCTGCGGCCGAGGCAGTACCTGAGGCTTTCCTCCTCTTTTGGGGGGGGCCATTGGTCCAATTGGGGGAGTCCTTACCCCTTGGCCTTTGTCCTGATTGAGGGGGATCTCCCCACCGACCTTCCCTGTGGCAGTTTCCGCTGTCCCTCCCGCTTCCCAGGGACGGCCCTTGGAGGACAGAAGCCCGGACCCCGGGCCCCCTTGCCCTGTGTCCGAGGCCGCCCCCGGCCCCTTCCCAGTGGGGCCATTTAGGTGAACAAGCCTCCGTTTCCTTCCTCGAAAGGCCTATTTTTAGCCTGTGCTGGAAGGCCCGGCCGCCCGCTCGCTCCCAAAGGAAACGTCCTTGGGCCGGGATAAGCGGGCGCCGGGGCAGGATTTCCTGGGGAAACTTGTGTTCATCTTCCAGGAGGGCGTCGCTGGGACGGCGGCCACAGACGGTGGCGGGGGTGCCCGAGGAGGCTCCGGGGAGAGCGCCGGGGCTGCCCGCCTGCCTCCCGGGGTGGCTGCTCAGCTTGGGGCGGCCGAGGCCGCGCTTGGCTGGGGGGGGCCGGGGGATTCATTGGGCCCGCTTCAGGGAAGGGGCTGCTGGGGTCCCTCTCCCCTGCCTCAGGGGAGATTCTGGGCGCTGCCATCCCCTCCTCCCTCCTGCAGAAGGATGTACGGAAGGGGGGAGGTTCCTCTGAACTGGGCGGAAGGGGGAGAAGTGGGCACCATTGGGAAGAGCAAGTGCCGGCCTCTGGCCCCCCTCACCGGGACTCACGGCCTTGGCCCTTCCTGGAAATTCTTTGGAAAGGCGCAGCCCCCGCCTCCTATGCTTCGGGGCTTCCATGGATGGACTCGGCCGTCCCAGGGTCCTCTCCGGGCCCCTCCTTCCTTCTCTCCGGCACGGCCAGGACCTCTGCTACCCCCCTCCCCCACGTTGCCACGAGGGATCCAAGGGATCTGCCATGAGGGATGTGCCATAAGGAAGGGCTTAGAAAGGATGAGCCCCTTGTGCCCCTCACCTCCTTCCTCCCGCTGCCTCCACTGGGCCGCCATGAGCACTACGACTTCCTGGGATAAGAGAGGGAGGACTTCAGGGGAGAAGAGAGGGAGGACTTCAGGGGAGAAGAAAGGAACGACTCCATGGGATAAGTGAGGGAGGATTTCCTGGGATGAGAGAGGGAGGACTTCCTGGGAGGAGAGAGGGAGGACTTCCTGGGATAAGAGAGGGAGGATTTCCTGGGATAAGAGAGGGAGGACTTCATGGGATAAGCAGGAGGCAGAGGAAACACCCTCCTGGGGAGTCTTGGGGGGAGGTCGGTGCTTCTTGGGGCTCAGTGGCAGAGCTGTGACAGGCCTTGAGAGGCTTGGACTACGGGGTTGTGGAGGCTCTTTCCTAGCTCTGGGATTCCTTGGTTGGACCATTGGGAGTGTAGGAAAGGACTTATCCCAGCCCTTGGAGCCCGGCCGAAGAGCCAGGCTGGACCTCTCCAGGACTGGCCTGGGTGGGCTTCAGGTGGGAGGTTAGGACTTTATCACGCTGTAAGTGTTGGGGTTCAGGGGTGTTGGGCCCTAAAAGTACATTGGGGTTATGGTTGTTGTGAGGTGTCCCAAAAGAACTTGTAGGCTCCAAGAGGTAAAGATTAATTATGTACGAGGGGAAAGACAAGTTCCCTAGCTGAGACAGCCTCCAAGCATGGGGGATTCTGGGCTAACCCCAAAGGGAGAGGCCCTAATAGGTGTTCTGGCTAGCGGGCTAAGCCCAAAAAGGAGTTGGGAGGAGGGATGATGCCATTCATTGGTGGGCTAGGAAGAGTCAGCTGGAGTTTGCAGAAGAGTCTTTTACAGGGGGGATCCCCCCTGGGGGTTGGCTTCCTCCCTGGGCTTTCTGATTGGATGGAGCACCTGTGCATTCATGCGGAGACTTCCACCTGGGGTGGGACTGTAATAGAGACCCGAGGGCCCGCTCCCAGGTGAGCCTCCTGCCCGGCTCCCGGTCATTGCCCATCATTGCCATCTAGCTGCCAAGGGCTTCCTCCATGGCAGACCGCCAGGGGACAAGGCCGGGCCCTTCGGGAGCACTGAGGGGTCTGAAGCACTTTCTGGCCGGGAGCTCCTTCTGATGATGTCCCCGAGCCCTTCCCTCTGGGCCAGCCCGGGGGCATTGGCGATGAGATGCTCGGTGAGGGAGGGACCGAGGACCCCCCCGGGCAGCCCAAGGAGGGGAGGTGACCTGGCTGCAGAGCTGGGCCTGCTCGGGCCAAGGCTGGGGCTCACCTGGAGTAGATGTAGCCAGGGGAGACGAGGTAGGAGGACCGTGTGCTTTGGGTGTCTCCCCGGCTAGCCCCAGACAGCGAGAGTCATCGGACTAAAGCTCCTCCCGGGCTCCTCGAGGGCCCTGCCCCCCGCTGCCCTCTTCTTTCCGGTCTGGGGTGGGCACAACCCCCTGGATCACGGGCAGAACCCTCTCCCCCCCCAGCAGGGCGGGGGTGGGGTAACTGGCAAGTTTGAATTAGGTTATTTTTACTCACCCTGGGACGCATCTTACCGTGAGCCCACTGCTCTTCTCAGAGTTTGGGGGTCTCTCAGCACAGGGGCCAGGCTGGGCGGCCCAGGCCCCGCTGACGGCCAGATGGCCTCAGGGGAGGGCCTTGGCGGCTCAGGTGACTCATGAGCCCTGCTGGACCTGGAGAGTGAGGCTGGGGGGGGGCAGGGGGGGGACAGCAGCCGTCTGCTACTTCCCACCCTGAGGCTCTGGGGCAGGCTGAGGGCCAGAGGAGTTGCGCCTTGGCCAGGGCTTACACTGACGTATTGGGAAGGCCCCGCTCCGTTCCAGTTCTCCCAAGTCCCTCCGAGTGCTCCTCATGGGGAGCACTCGGCCTTGGCCGGCACCCACGGGACTCATTCTCCTTATGCGCCACTTGTTTCCCTGACGCGGCGCCGGCTGTTCCGTGGAGAGAGCTTGGTGGGGAGGGGCCAGGAGGGGAGTGTGGGGCGGCTCCCTTGTCTGGGCTCCCTGAGGGGGAGCACCTGGCTCCGCCCCCTTCTCTCCAGGGAGCCTTTGGAGAGTGGCAGCCCAGGTGAAGTCCTTTCTCAGCATCTTGTGATTGCTCTGGGCCTCAGCGCATCTTATTTCTCCCACAGCTGAGGGCGGGGTGGGTGACTCCGGGGCAGGGAGGGCCCCGGGGTCTGAGGGCAGTGGCCAGCCAGCAGTGGGAGTCGCCTTTCCTTTGGTCAGAATAAGGGCCCAGGCTCCTTGGCCCAGTCTGTGGCTCCGGGCGTGGAGCGGATCCGGGGCTGGTGGTCAGTGAGCCAGGCCATCCGGGGCACAGGCTGGGAAAGTGCACGCCGGTCCCGTCTGGCCCGGTCTGGCCCTGTTTGGTCTGGCCCGCTCTGGCCCGGTCCGGTCCGGTTTTGTGTCTGTCTCAGGTGAAGGACCCCTTGCAGGCTGGGCTTCCTCCCAGGCTCCTGCCTCCCCCAGTCCTTGAACCCGGTTACACTTTACTTTCTCCCAGGGCGATAATTGTCTACATTGTATCCTGAGCCTGGGGCTTGGGGCTGGGTCAGGGAGGCCGGGAGGCTCAGGAGCCCGGGACAGGCCTCCCCCTCCCCTGGGCCAAAAGCAGCCTGGAACTCCGGGTGGTGGATGTGATGAGATGGGTACAAGAAGCCTAGAGCAAATTGTCCCAGATGTGCTGGGGGCGAGACAGGGGCAGGGGGAGGGGCAGAGAGGGGCAAAGATTAGGCAGGGGCCCAGGGAGGGGCTTCCAGGAGCAGGGCTCTGTTTGCCCTGAAGGGCAGCTTCGTGGCCAGGCTGTGGGATCTGCAAGACTTGAGTCTGAATTTGGCTTCATTCATTTAATAGCTTATGACCCCAGGCAGGGGATTCAAACCTGCCTGCCTCAGTTTTCTCAGCTGTAATATGGGGATAACGGCACCCACCTTGAGGTTGTTGTGGAATCCAGTGCAACAGTAATAGTCAAGTGCTTAGCACAGAGCTGGGCACATAGTAGGTGTACAGAAATGCCCCCCCCCTCCAGTCCAACAGCCCAAGGCCCTTCTCTGCAGCGCTCCTTCCACTGAAAAAGAGCAGGGGCAGAAATGGTGTCCTGTGGACGCGCCCCCCCCCCCCCCCGTGTGCCGCGGGAGGCCCACCTGTCAGGAGCCGCAGGAAGTGTCCCCCAGGCTGCCGAGGCCCGGACAATCCAGCCAGTGTTTCTGGCCCCATCGCAGCTGTTTCCCTCTGCACTTCTTAGAATTATAGAAAAGATTCGGTTCTGTGTGTGTGTGAGTGTGAGACAGAGACAGAGACAGAGACACAGAGAGAGACAGAGACACACACACACACAGAGAAACACAGAGACAGAGAGATAGACAGAGATACAGAGACACAGAGAAAGAGAGTCGGAGACAGAGACAGTCAGAGACAGAGACACAGAGAGAGACAGAGACACACAGAGAGAGAGAAAAACACAGAGACAGAGAGACAGACAGATACAGAGACACAGAGAAAGAGAGTCAGAGACAGAGACATTCAGAGACAGAGAGAGACAGAGACACAGAGAGACAGACAGACAGAGGGAGTCAGACACAGAGAGAGAAACAGAGAGACAGAGAGAGAGAGACAAACAGACACAGAGAGAGACACAGAGAGAGAGACAAAGACAGAGTCAGAGATAGAGACAGTCAGAGACAGAGACAGTCAGAGACAGACAGAGAGACACACAGAGAGAAACAGAGAGACAGAGAGACAGAAAGAGAGTCAGAGACAGAGGCACAGAGAGACAGACAGACAGACAGACACAGAGGAGCGAGTGAGTGTCAAAATCAATCCCTGGGCAGAAATGACTCCACGCTTGGGGCTGGGGTCTCAGGATCAGGTCTGTGGCCCCCAGCCTTATTTCTCTGAATAAGAACAGCAGTTCAGCAGAGCTTTAGGAGGTTGGCGGCTGCCAGCCCAATCCAGCAAATATTAAGCTCCTCCTGGGTGCCAGTGACTGAGCCGGGTGAGGGACATCCGGGCGGTGCCTGGGAGCCTATGCTGAGGTAGCGGGACGGCGAAGGGGAGAGAGGCCTCTGTTGTTCCTGGGGCCACTGGGGAGGGCTTCTTGCGTAGACCACCCAAATAGGGGCCACGTTGAGTTTGGATTCTGGAGGAAGACCACCTCTGAAAGGAACCTGAAGGGAGACTTGGGCCGAGCGTTCCCTTAGCGCCCGCTCTGTGCCAGGCTCTGGGCACTGGAGGCGAAAAGGCAAAGAAGGAAATGTGATGGGGTCTCCAGGAGAGAGGGAGTGGAGAGAAGTGGGCCGGGCTCCTCGGATGGGGAACACAAAGGAGACTGAGAAAAGAGCAGTCCGAGAGGCTGAGGGAGGACACAAGAGGTGGTCGTCCTGGTGAAATGCTCAATATCGGTCCAGGAGGACAAAGAAACGGGCCGGGAGACCCTGGGGGAGAGCCAGGAAGGCTGCAAGGGGGCAGCTCCCGGCCTCGGGCGCCACTTTAGTTCTTGGAAGAAGGCGTCTCTGCCCCTGGATCTCTCTCCTTTTCCCCTCTGTGATGGGACTAGCTGAGCTCTGGGACGGGGCCCTTGGTGTTGGCTCTGAGAGTCCGGGCACCTCCGGGTTCCTCCTGGGCCTGGCACTACCCCCAGCATTTCTGATGGCCTCCTCCACGGGCGCTACGGAGACCAGCAAGTCCCTTTCTGCTTGGAGCACACGTCTGCTCTGGGCTCTGGGGGAGATGGGAGCCTGGGAAGCCCCCAGGGAGCCCCACGATGCCATCCGAGCAGGGTTTCCTGGCCCTGGACACACCGAACTGCTGTCAGGATTCTGTGGAGGCTCTTAAATCCAGTGGGGGCTGGAAGTTGGCAGGCAGAGTGGAGTTCCAGCTGGACCTCCCCCTCCCCCCATTTTAAAAACATTTTTCTTTTAAATTTTGGGTTCCAAATTCTATCACTCCCTCCCTCCCTCCCTCCCCTCCCCCTCCCTGAGTTGGTAAGCAATCAGATATAAGTCAGACCTACGCGATTACATAAAACGTTTCTGTACCGGTCGTTTTGTAAGAGAAGACTCGACTAAAGGAAAAAGTGAAGGGAGAACTGGAAAGCCGCCTGCTTCAGCCTGCACTCAGGCGGCACCGGTTCGCTCTCTGGAGGCGGCCGCGTGCTTCATCGCAGTCCTTTGGGACTGCCCAGAAGAGCCATCCACGTGCTTCATCAAACAAGGTGGTCCTCCCGGTCCTGGGCACCTCACTCTGCCTCCGTCCATCTCCAGCCGTCCGGCTTGTCGCTTCTCATAGCGCGCCATCACACCATTCCCCCATTGACGGCATCCCTTTGATTTCCAGTTCTTTATTCTCCACAAAAGAGCCGCTGTCGATGGCTTTGCACAAGCAGGTCCTATTTCCATTTTTGGACGTCTTTGGGATATAGATTTAGCTCTGGCTAGAGCAAAGGGTCCGCAGTTCTAAAGCTCTTTGGCCTAGCTCCAAATATCAGCTCACAACTCCACCAACAATGCATCAGCATCCCAGTTTTCCCACATCCCCCGCAACATCCAACTTTTTTCTTTGTCACATTAGCCACTCTGATTGGTGTGAGGTGGTACCTGAGTGGTTTTAATTTGCATTTCTCTGATCAGTAGTGATTTAGGACTTTTTTTTTTTTTAATGTGACTATTGATGGCTTTGTTTTCTTTCTTTTCTTTGGCCTGAAAATTGCCTGCTCATATCCTTCGGCCATTTATCAATTGGAAATGACTTATATTCCTTTAAATTTGACTCGGTTCTTTATATATTTGAGAAATGAGGCCTTGATCAGAGATACAAGTTTCAAATTCGATCCTACCCTTACCTCCAGCAGTTTTTTGCTTTGATAAAGCTTTGTATCTTCTTTGGTATTGAATTCTTCTCGGTGCATAAATCTGACAGATAAACTATTCCATGCTCTCTTACCTTGCTTATGGCATCACCCTTCATCATACCCAATCGTGAACCTAGTTTGACCTTATCGTGTATAGTGTGAGATACTGGCCCATACCTGATTTCTGCCGTCCTGTTTTCCAGTGTTCCTAGCAGTTTTTGTCAAATAATGAGTTTTTGTTGAAAAAGCTTGGCTCTTTGGGTTTATCATATACTTGATTACTATGGTCGTTTACTATCATGTATTTTGTATTTCATCTATTTCACTGATTCACCAGTGCCAGATTGTTTAGATAATTACAGCTTTATAATGCAGTTTGAGATCTAGGTATGGCCACATCACATTCCTTCACCTTTTTTTTTTCTCATTGATTCCTTTGATATCCTTGAGCTTTTGTTCTTCCAGATGAATTTTTGATTTTTCCTAGCTCTAGAAAATATTTTTTGATAATTTTATTAGGTTGGCACTGAATAAATAAATGTAGGTAGAATTGTAATTTTCATTATATTGGCTGGGCCTACCCATGAGCAATTAATATTTTTCCAGTTGTTTAGATCTGACTTTATTTGTGTGAAGTGTTTTATAAATGTGTTCATAGAGTTCCCAGGTTTGTCATGGCAGGTAGATTCCCAAATATTTTATATTGTCTTTCTATTTTCTTTCTTGTTCTTGCTACTTGAGTTTGTTGGTAATATATAGAAAGGATGATAATTTATGCGGGTTTATTTTGTCTCTTGCAATTTTGCCAGAGTTGTTAATAATATCAAGTAGTTTTTTAGTTGATCCTCCAAAATTTTCTAAGCTTAACATATCATCTGCAAAAAAAAGAAAAGAGTTTTGTTTCCTCTTTGCCGATTCTAATTCCTTTAATTTCTTTTTTTATTGCTAAAGATAACATTTTAATACAATGCTAAATAATAGAGGTGATAATGCGCATTCTTGCTTTACCTCTAATTTTATTGGGAAGGCTAATTTTAGTCTATTCTTATTACAGATAATGCTTTCTGATGATTTCATATAAGTATTACTTATCATTTTAAGAAAAGCTCCATTTATTTCTATTTAGTATCTTTAATAAGAATGGGTGCTATATTTGGTCAAAGGCTTTTTCTGCATCTATTGATGCTGTTGGTTCTGTTATTGATATGGTCAATTATGCTGGTAGTTTTCCTGGTATGGAACCAGCCCTGCATTCTTGTTATAGATCTCCACTATGATCTAGATCGTTATCTATAGATCCTCCCTTTATGATCTTTGTGATATATTCCTGTAATCTCATTGGTAATATTTTTTTTAAATTTGCATCAATATTCATTAGGGAAATTATTCTATAATTTTCTTTTTTTGTTTTGGCTTTTTCTGGTTTAGGCATCAGTATTATATTTATGTTATAAAAGGAATTTGGTGGGACTTCTTTGCCTATTTTTCCAAATACTTATATAGTATTAGGATTTTTTGTTCTTTAAGACTTTAGTAGAATTTGGTTTTGAATCCATCTGGTCCTGGGGATTTTTTCTTAAGAAGTTTATCAATGGCTTGTTCAATTTCTTTATTTAAGTTTGGGTTACTTAAGTATTTCTACTTCTGTTGATCTGGGTTATTCATATTTTTGTATGTATTCATTTTATTTAGACTGTCAAATTTATTGGTATATAATTTGGCAAAATAACTCCTAACAATTGTCTTATTTCCTTTTTAGTGGAGGTGAATTCATCCCTTTCATTTTTAATATTAATAATTTGGTTTTCTTCTTTTCTTTTTAAAATCAGATTAACCAGTGGCTTATCTGTTTTATTGGTTCCCCCCCCCCAAAAAAAAACCCAACAGTTTCTAGTTTTATTAGTTCAATGGTTTTCTTTTGGTTTTATTAATATCTCCTCTGATTTTCTTGATTTCCAATTTAGTGTTTAATTGGAGATGTTTAATATTTTTTTAGTTGCATGACCAATTTGTTGGTCTGCTTTTTTCTCTATTTTATTGATGTAAGCAATTTTATGTGTATATATATATATATTTCCTTAAGTGCCTCTTTGGATGCTTCCCATAAATTTTGGTTTATCTTATTTTGTCATTTTCTTTAATGAAATTATTGTGTCTATAATTTGTTTTTGACCTACTTGGTTTTTAGGATTAGATTACTTAAATTCCA
The DNA here is from genome assembly GCA_023553655.1 of Myrmecobius fasciatus. Lineage (NCBI taxonomy): Eukaryota > Metazoa > Chordata > Mammalia > Dasyuromorphia > Myrmecobiidae > Myrmecobius > Myrmecobius fasciatus. The sequence continues at coordinate 24,097 of JAJPUD010019910.1, forward strand.
TTTTTAATCTCTTTCCATTGTCCATTATTGAATGCAATTTTTATTGCATTATGACCTGAAAAGGATGTGTTTAGTATTTCTGTTTTTCTGCATTTGGTTGTGAAGTTTTTATTTCCTAATGTAGGTTTGATTTTTGTGTTGGTGCCACATATTGCTGAGAAAAAGATATGTTCCTTTCTATTCTCATTCACTTTTCTCCAGAGAATTTTATTCACTTAAACTTCTTTCTTGTTTATTTTTTGGTTAGCCCTAACTAGTTCTTAGAGAAGAAAGTTGAGGTCTCCCACTGGTATAGTTTTATTATCTATTTCTCCCTGTACCTCGTTCAACTCCTTTAAAAATTTAGATGCGTTTTCCTTGGGTGAACATATGTTTAGTATTAATATAACTTCATCATCTGGTGATACTTTTCAATGAGATATAGTTTCCTTTTTTTTATCTCTTTTAATTAGATCTATTTTTGGTTTTTGCTTTGCCTGAGATGATTGCTAACCCTGCCTTCTTTGCATTCAGTTGAAGCATATTAGACTCTGCTTGAACCTCTTATCTTTATCCTGTGTGTATCTTTCTCCTTCAGAAGTGTTTCTTGTAAACAACATATTATAAAATTCTGATTTTTAATCCATTCTGTTAATTGTTTCCATTTTATGAGTGAGTTTATTCTATTCACATTTATAGTTGTAACTGTATTTTCCTCCATGATAATTTTCACTTGTTTATCTCCCTCTCTCTCTTATCCTGTCCCACCCTTTCCCTTCTCACAAAGGTTTCACTTCTGACCCCACCTTCCCTAACATACCCTCCTTTTTGTCAGTGTCTCTCCCCCTTCTATTATCCCTGTCCCTTTTTACTTCCTTATAGTGTAAGAGAGATTTTTCTATCCAACTGAATGTCTGTTATTCCCATTTTGAGCCAATTTTACTTTGCTCGTAAACTCCTCTCTTCCATCTTCTTCATTATAATAGTTCTTTCTTGTGTCTTTTATGTAAGGTAATGTATCCCATTCAATATCCCCCTTCTTCATTTCAGTGCAGTTTTCTTTCTAATGTTTTTATTTTGGGAGTGGGGTATCTTCACCTTATATCCACTGTGTGTATATATATATATATACTCCTGATTGCTCTTATGATAATAAAGTTCTTAAGAGTTACAAATATTATCTTGCCATATAGAAATATAAACAGTTTATGGGATTTCTTATGTTTTCCCTCTCTTGCTTCTTTTTGATCTTTTATATTTTTCTTGAGTCTTGTATTTGGAGGTCAGCATTTTTATTCAGCTCTGTTCTTTTAATCCGAAAAGCTTGAAAGTCCCTTGTTTTGTTTCCCCTGAAAGATTACATTTAATTTTTGTTAGGTAGGTGATTCTTGGTTGTAATTGTAACTCCTTTGCCTTCCAGTATCTTGTATTCCAAACGTTCCATTTCTGTAATGTGGAAACTGTCGAATTCTGTGTAATCCTGAAAGGCTCGATGCCATCTTATTTTTATTTATTATTTTGGGGCAGCTTGCAACACTTTCTCCTTGATCTGTGAGCTCTGGAATTTGGCTGTGATGTTCCTGGT